>AYEL01090544.1:0-41199 GCA_000484575.1 Olivierus martensii
TATATATATATATTATAAACAAATATCAGAGAGTATCTTACTTAAACAGAGATGAGATCCAATGCAAATTTAAAATTAACGAAAACATTTAACAGACATTATAAAGCTTTTGATCTGATAACAATAAAAACAGATCAGAAAAATGTACAATTGCATTATATAGCATCTAAAAAACTGAAAAGTTTAGTTTGGAATACATAACTATTATTAAAGTTTTTATATAATTAATTTTTAATATATGTGCAAATTAGTTTTAGCTAGGGTATATGAGATATTGACCCATACCATATTAGATCACCAAGATATTGAGATATTTTTTCTAAAACTATAAAATATTAGTTAAATTCAGCATAATTTAAGAAAAAAACAAGTTCTGGAATAAATATTCAATGAATGCTAATATATTAACTACAAAAAAAATCACACAAATTATTAGTATTTTATTACTTAAAATTGATATAAAAGAAAAATATTCTTTTATGTATTAGCTATCTCACTTTATCAATAATCAATAATATTTTTAATGATCAATAAAAAAATACAAAAACTAGCAAGATTAACCATCAGATACTAGCTAAAATAAGTAGCAGCAATGAATTGGTAAGTTTCCATCATTCTCAGTAGCATTATGCATTTTCTTTTCTTTTAGTCTTAAACATTTTTCACGACTCTTTTTCTCTTTTTATGATTTAAAGAATTTTATCACCATCTTTTCATTCTTAGTGGAAATTTATTGGAAACATTGGAAATGATCAGGACTGGCTCTACTGAAAGTGCAACACATGCATTTTGCATGGGGCAGTAAGTTTTTGGAGATGACAAAAATGTAAGAAATTAAAAAATAATAAGAAAATAATTTATAAAAAAAATATTCCTTCCCTATCAAATCCGGACTTTGGAATATTGTTAGCCATATTTTCCCATCAAATACTTCATTTGTACATTATTCATAAATAATAAATAATCATTTAAAATGTAATAATATATAAGAATATCAAAAAATGAGCGCAAAGAGCAGGATAGTCGATAGATACAGACTTCAGATTTCTTTCTTTTTTAACTAAAATAAATTTATTATAGCACTTTCGACCCTCTGGGTCCTCTTCAGCAATACATAAAACAATATAAACGTTAAAAAAAACAGTTTTAGAATACATAAATTCAACTAATAATTTTTTTTTTTTTTATAAAGATAACATATAGGCCATTTGACGCATTAAGCTGTTAGGGGTAAATCAATATTTCCATTTTTTTCGCACTATTTCGTTACACCAGGCCCACGCGGAGCTTACTAAATTTGGTTCTTTATTGTTTATGGTATTATTTTTTGCCCTTTTATTCTTAATAATTTTGAAAGTCTCTGCAAATTTTGCCCTTATCGGGTCTTGTGTTATTTTTAGTAACTTTACATCGTTCCATATAGCTTGGCCATCAAAATTCAAAATCCTTTGTGCAAGTGCAGTACTCTGATGTCCTTTATCAATATCTGCTTTATGTTCTTTTATCCTTTTTTTGTACAGATCTATATGTACATCCAATATATATTTCTTCCCAGGCAGAGAAGAAATATATATTGCGAAAAAAATGGAAATATTGATTTACCCCTAACAGCTTAACACGTCAAATGGCCTATATGTTATCTTTATAAAGAAAAAAAAAAAAATTATTAGTTGAATTTTTAATTTATATATTTATAATTATAAAGTATTTAATAACTTCCGGTTTGCGTAAGAATTTTTAAACTGTTAATATTTAGCGATCGTCTTTGTTCAAATTCGAATCGTTTTAATTGTATTCTAAAACTATGTTTTTTAACGTTTATATTGTTTTATGTATTGTTGAAGAGGACCCAGAGGGTCGAAAGCACTACAATAAATTTATTTTAGTTAAAAAAGAAAGAAATCTATATCTATCGACTATCCTGCTCTTTGCACTCGTTTTTTGATATTCGTTTAAATTATGGAGCAGCGTATTTCGAGTCTTAGTAATAATATATTGTGTTTGAGATTGTGCCTAAAATGTTTGTTTTATACATGATTCTTTTGTCACAGCCAATGTCATCAATTGTAACACAATTATGTCATTTGTACTCAGCAGTGCCAACGTTTAATTTTTATCATGGTGCAAGAATTGTCATTATTCAAATATTTATATAGCATTTCATGAAAACTTACACAAAAATAGATGATCATTTTGATAGTAATAATTATTTGCATTTATGATAAGTTTGCAGTGTTAAATATAAAATAACATGGGAAAGTATTTTTGCTCTATGTTCAAATTTCCACGGGAGTGATTGCTCCTGTTGCTGCTGTGGAGTTAGTACCTATATTTGTATCATAATTTCAAATTCTGTAATGTGTAAAATAATATAGATCCAAAATAAATAATAATATATCCAGAATATTTAAATATAAAAAGCACCAGTTTTTTAAAACTGAAACTTATTAATCAAAACTTATTTATGGTCAACAATGGCTGAAATTTGATTGGAAGGACTTGCAATGATTTCAATTGAACACAGAATCGGTCAATAATTAGATTACAATGACCTTGTTTGTGATTTTGCAAATATGAAGGCAAGAAAAAATTTTTCTAAACAGAAGATATTCATTTCAAGCATTATAAGTGCAAATAATGTGAAGATATATATGCTAAAAACTAAAACATATCTGTCCATAGCTAAGTGTTTGTGATTTAATAGTTCTATATGTGATGAGTATTACATACATGTAAATAATGTAAGTTTATATAAATACATTTATTTTTGTAACTGCCTCTCATTTTTGTAATAAATGAATAGTTCATCTTATGGTTATTCTTTTGTTAATTTGTGAATTGTTATTAATGATACTAATTAAAATTAATAGTTGAACATGTTGAAGCTTACTTAACCTAATGACTTTCAAAATGTTAAGTGTTAATTTGAGGATGGGGCAACAAGGTATGCTATTATAGAGTGTGGCAAAATTCTTAGAACCAGCTTTCTCAGCTCCGGGAATAATAATGATTGCCTCTAACGAGACATATAATGTCTGCTACCAATAACAACTTTCACTAAATAACCTTTAGGTCTAGTTTTACAATGTCTCAACAAAGTTCTTGTTAGCTTTGTCAAGAGTTAAAGTTCTTGTTAGCTTTAACTATCTGTTGCCTATTTTATAATTGTTAGATAAATGCTAATTGGTAGTTATTAATGTTAAATTACCAATTAGCATCTATCTAATACAGGTAGGCCTCGATTAGTGCAAGTTCGAATAATGCGATTTTGATTAGTGCGAATTGAAGAAAAAAGACCACACTTTAGTAGGAAGAGGCTGTGTCCTAGAAATTAATTTATAGATAAACTATCTTCCAAAAAAAAATTTATTTCTATATTAACAATGATTGCTCCATGATTAAACAAAAAATGTAATTTAACGAGAATGGTACAATGCAGTATCTCATTGAGGTGTAATGCAAGATCACTTGGGTATGCAAGATTGCCTTGAAACTCAGATAGCATTGCCACATATTCTTTCCTCATAGGCTAACAGTAACTCAATTAGTCACAATGAATGTGGGTTAAGAAAAAGGAATTATTAATTAAAAACATCAACATTGTTTCCACAGTGATTAAATATAAAATTATAAAAAAAATCATTAATGTTTGTTCTCAATATGAATTGTTGGTCATTTCTGTAAGTTTTGAAAAAATAAATATTTTATACATTTGTATCTTTCTTATTATATACTGAATTGTTATCAAATAGAATTTTAACCACTGCTTCCAATGCAGGATTTACCTATGGGCCAAACTAGGCTGTGCCCTAGGACCCCACTATTCTAGGAGCCCCAAAACTATTAACCTGTTTTCAACTTTTATAAACTTTAATAAAAACCCAGTTTTTCTTATTAAAAGTGCTAGATAGAAAGTAAAATTTTAAAGGTTCCTTATAAGTTATAAGAAGCTTTTAAAATTAGACATAGCTGATCTGAATTTTTGTTTGTTATAACAAAGTTAAAAGTTATTTCAGAGATGATTGTTATTTTTAGGGGCCCCAAAGCCTTGCTTGTCCTAGGGCCCCCAAAAGTGCAAATCCGGCTCTGACTGCATCTAAAAAGATATGTTAAACTAATATTTATCAACATCATGTTTTATAAAAGATATCCTAAAACTGTTTTGAAATTCATTTTATTTTTAACTAGTACACCCGTTGCAGCTACCAGCAATAAAATAATATGTTGGTGATCAATGAATGATTTCAAAATTTATTATAATTATTAAGCAAAATTTCTTTATTTATTAACGAACGTTGTCTTATTAAAAACATATTTCTTTATAAAAATTAATTATGGAATTTTCAGTATAACTGGAAAGAAGAAATTATAAATTATCTGAAGCATTCGCTGATGATGTTTGCAATATATAATTATCCATGAGAAAATACTTTTTTCTAAATAAATTCCAATTGAATTCAAAGATTCATCTTGAATCTTAATATTTTAATTCCATATGCTGATTTCACTGGGGCTTCTTCACCATTCAAATAGAAATTCATGATCAATTGATTTAAGAGTCATTCTGGGAATTAAAGCATGTTTGCCAATTTCACACATTGCTCCTCACCCAATCATTTTCTCAGCGATTAATTTAGCACTATTGGATAATCAGTCTTCTGTTGCCTTATTTCTTAGCAACATTACAATTATTCTGCATTTTATATCAAATTAATTAAAAGTAATTCCAGAAGTTTCTATTGAATTTAATTAAAATACTCCACTGAGGTTAAACTTTTTTGCCAGGGTTGTTAAAAAATGTCGCTGGGCCCAGGAGAAAAATTTACACGAGAAAATAATTCTAAAGCTATAAAGTTGAGGCAATTTATTATTCTGCTTTGGACTCTAAACTTCAGCATCTTCCTTCTACGATTAATTAGCATGTAAAAAAAACAAATTGTTGGGATGATGTTGGACCTCTTTGTATCCCAAGCCTGGAGAATTTTACCCCATCATCCCCCTTCTCTCATCAGTCCTGCTTTCACTGCACATTTGAAAGTGTATCTGCCTTGAGGCACACTGCCATAAATCCCAGTTAATCTTTCTTGTCGTCATTAGACATTATATCCACTGGCAAATGATCGTACAATTTAGAAACAGAAAATTCAGTTGTTTTTCTTGCTCAAAAATGTGATGTCAGTACATGGTGGATCTAGTCATTCAGATACATTACTATGGGTATAATTGCAATGATTATAAAGCCCACAATAGTAGTATAAACAAAAGTGGCAATCTATAGATTAAAATTCATAAAAGAATCAGAGATGAAATTCAGTACTGTTTTAGAAATATGCATACCTTTTCAGACGAACCGTTAATACAATGGAACAAATGACTGTGCATTAAATTACATGTCAGTAGGGTGGATTGTTAACTCTAATATATAATCATTATTATAGCAACCTACTCAAATATATCATCGATTTGATTACTGTTCTTTTGTGATCATTGACTTATAGACTGACTTCTTTCGTTTGGTACTACTTTTACTGTACTTTACAAAACAAAAATTATATCTTGCAGCTCAAAATCATCTTGCATGCAAGTTATTTTTTGTATTTCTCATGTCTATTACTCTTCTTTTGTTGCTTTATTATTATTCTTTAGTGTAACGAGAGCCAGATTTGCATTTTTGGGGCCCTAGGACGAGCAAGGCTTTGGGGACCCTAAAAATCAAATCAGTTACATCTAAGTTTAAAGGCTCCTTATAACTTATAAGGAACCTTTAAAATTTTACTTTTTATCTAGCACTTTAATAAAAACCCATTTTTTTTAATTAAAAGTTTATAAAAATTGAAAACTAATTGATAGTTTTGGGGCCCCTAGAATCTTGGGGCCCTAGGATGCTGCCTAGTCAGCCTATAGGTAAATCCGGCCATGAGTCTAACCCAATGGTTCTCAACCTTTTTTCTGTTGAGGAACACATTTTAATGTTTTAAAATTCTCAACCTTTTTTCTGTTGAGGAACACATTTTAATATTTTAAAATTTGGCAGCACACCTAAATATTTTAAATAATAATTTAGATATGGCAACGATTCTGTTGAGGAACACTTTTTAATATTTTAAAATTTGGCGGCACCTAAATATTTTAAACCACACCTAAATATTTTAAATAATAATTTAGATTTAACAACGAATTTTAATTAACAGATTATTATATTTATTCTTATTTATTACATTCAGATTACAGACATACTCTATAACAGGATCGTTAAATAGCACTCTTATTAAATTATAGCACCACCTGCAGATTTTATCTTTTTAGAGAAACTATAACTTTTATTTAATTTTTATTTCTTAATTTTTAAATTATGAATAACAACAAAAAAATTTGGCTAATTTTGACTTAGAAATTAGAGGGTTAGATTTTTCTAACAATAACCTATTTATAGGAATCTGTACAGTAGTTCGACTGCAAAAGAGATATCTAGCTAACCACATTTCACTACTAATATATATGATTCATACAATTGCATATACAGTATACAATTCATTCTTAATTTTTTATAGCACACTGTCAAGGATTTGGTGGCACATTAATGTGCTTAGGGCACAGTGGTTGAGAACCACTGGTCTAATTGGTGATGAATCTAGACGTGCTAATTTATTATATAGAGAAATGATTATTAGCATATAGAGTCCATTGCAAATGTTTTCACCGATAAAACTTCCTAAATCCAAATATACTAGCCAAAATCTAGCCCTTGAATTACAACGGAATAATTTAATGATAATAAAAAAAGTAACAATAAACTGTAAAAACATTGCAAAACATAAAAGCAATCGACGATTTTGACGTCTCAGAGTCCTGTAAGCGCGAAAGCTATTTTTAGAAATCGATAACATATATTATTATTAAAAAATAATAATTTAATTGCTCGTGCGTATCAAATTGATACACGTATATTTTTTATTTAAAAAACGATGGAGTCCTACTAGAAAGTTAGGAAGCTAGAAATTATTCCAGATTTTTTAAAAAATTTCATAATTAATTATTTTTTATGAATTGTTTAAGTTGTATCAAATTGATACTGCTCGCTAGGTACCGGGGTGTTAACAGTATTTAATTGCTCGTGCGTATCAAATTGATACAAGTATATTTTTTATTTAAAAAACGATGGAGTTAATGCAAAATTGGTTCAGTGCATCTGATATCTACTAGAAATTTAGGAAGCTAGAAATTATTCCAGGAAATTTAAAAAATTTCATAATTAATTATTTTTTAAGAATTGTTTAAGTTGTATCAAATTGATACTGCGGGCTAGGTGCCGGGATAAATTATTAAAAGATAACAAACATTTTAAATTATTAGCGATGATAAAAAGTAAACTGCTATTGGATGAACGAAACAGAAGCCGGTTATTATAGGATGAATTGACCTTTGCAATCCATAAGCTCTTTACCATATAAGACAGGTCATCTTTTGTTTAAAAGGGTATAATATCATATATCATTTTGCTATGACATATATTAGTGGTCTCAAACTCAAATTGCTTGGCGGGCCGAATGAGTCATTCGAAAGGAAATGAAGAGCCGAATATTTTTGAACAAAATTATAATGAAAGGACAATATTTATTTGTAATTACTTTTTAAGATATGGAAATAACTTTATGTATTTATGAGACATTAAGTTTTATTAATGTTAAATTGTAATAATTTTCCGAATGTAGCATGTATGTAAACATTTTCTGTATATATCAATACATCGATGATTTAAACCAGGGTTGTCCAAAAGGCGGCCTGCCAGGCTTTCACGATTTGTGATATAATATTACTATTTAATGTTTTTTTCGCATTATTGTGTCACTATTGTTTATTACTTTTTTAAGAGGTTAATAAAAAGAATCCTAAAATTCAATTATATTAACTCAATTAATTAATTTAACTTAATTATAAGTAATTACTTAACGATCAACAAGCTATCAATGACATCAAATTTTTATACGACTTTCAATCACGTCTTTTTTAATTTTAGCTATTTCAGTTTAAAGTTTTAATTGTGACTGTATGTTAGTTATTTTTTGTTTCTAACACACACCATTTCAGTGAGAGTAAAATAAAATTAAAACAGAATCTCACAATAACGGTTACACGACCGTTGTTTTGTGAGATTCTGTTTTAATTTTGTTTACTGTTTAATTTAATTTTATTTTACGTTTTAATTTAATTTAATTTTTATTTTACTACGAGTTCGTTGCATTTGTGAAAGGAGTGAGAAAAAATGTAAAATAGAAAATGAAAATCTAGTATATTAGTAGCGGTGGGAAAATGACTTTTTCATAACAAATCACGTGTGTAAGATGCTTTGTTTTAAGCCCATTTTATTTAGTAATTCATGTGTTAAGCCATAAAAGCATTTAGAAACTTTAGTAATACAACAATGGGTCTGTGTTATCAAATTAAGGATCTCGATCCCTAAGAGATCAGAGGTAATTTAGATAGAGTGGCAGATTAAATTCGATTGTTTCTGTTTCTAGTATTTTTTTCAAAGGATAACTCTAAAAGGAAACAACCTATCTTAATGGTGTAAAAGCATTTTATAGCAGATTTATTCATAATTCTGCTCTTGCCAATTAACGTGCGTAAATAAACATTAAAGCTTTTTTAAATCGCACGTAAACTCTTACCCCGTTTCGGGTTAACTGCAGAGTAGCTGACATTTTGTATGATTTTGTAGCAAATTTAAAATTTTCAAGGATGAATTATACGGTATTACCGGCGGAATGCGATTGTTATTGACCATGTTATATACTTATACAATCGGTTAAAATACTTGAGTTTAAAATCCGACTTTGCAAAAACCGCTCTGCCCTCCACCTTTTATATCAAAATAAATTGTTGAATATTTAATTAATTTCATCTTTTTAAACCTTATTTTTACATATTTACTCAATTCCTTTAAATGATGAAAATCACATAGAATATTCCACTTTTTTTTCATTTTGTTAATATTAATGTGGTTCGTAAATTTTCGATTACACTTACTTCCATTGTGTTCTTATTACAACGGTCTCTTCTTTTATAAACATTTCTTTCAAGATATACATATAAAATTCAATAAAATTAACCAATTATAAAACAGGCAGATAATTAAATACATGTTACAGAACTCTTTTCACAAAATATAAGTATCAGTTGCTAAAGTAAAAACAATTTTCATCATCCATTTTCTATAATTACTTTACAGTGAATTTTTTGATGTAGGCTAAATAATACACGTACATTATTGGTAATAATTTTAATTTCTCGAACAATATAAATTATTTTAATTATTGTTTAATCATTTTATGTTTATATATGAAATTATTAAAATGTTTAATGCTAGTAATCTACATTTTTATATATTTTATCTTCATTTATTTACTGTTGTTTATCTTCAGTTTAAAATATCATAATTATGACATTCTTTATTCATAGCAAAATTTACTGAGATATATTTTTATATTATTTTTAAATTTTTAAAAATTTATTTTCATATTATTCTAATTCAAAATTTTCCCAATAATATAGATATCCGATAGTATATCTTGCTGAATAGACTATATCTTTCTGAATAGACTATATATTTCTGAATAGACTACCTATATTCTGAATAGACTATATCTTTCTGAATAGACTATCTATATTCTGAATAGACTATATCTTTCTGAATAGACTATCTATATTCTGAATACTATCGTATATCTTTCTGACAGAAAGATATATTATCGTAGCCAATCTATATACTATCGTATATAGGATCTATATACTATCGTATATAGATACTATATATCTATATACTATCGTAGCCAATCTATATACTATATAGATTCTATATATACAATCTATATACTATCGTAGCCAATCTATATACTATCGTAGCCAATCTATATATATCGTAGCCAATCTATATACTATCGTAGTAATTCCAATAGCAGTTATACTTATGTATTATCGTACATAAAGATATACGATAGTATATCTTTATGTACGATAATACATAAGTATAACTGCTATCGTACATAAAGATATACGATAGTATATCTTTATGTACGATATACGATAGTATATCTTTCTGTCAAAGTTATTTTCTAAGGGAATTCTATCGTAGTTTCCCACAGTATATACTATCGTAGTAATTCCAATAGCAGTTATACTTATGTACTATCGTACATAAAGATGTACGATAGTATATCTTTCTGTCAAAGTTATTTTCTAAGGGAATTCTATCGTAGTTTCCCTCGTAAAATAAAAACAATGAAACAATTTGCATATTAAATGATAAGTGTTTTAATTATCTATATTAATAATTTTTAATTTACCTGGACGTCGGTTTGTATTTGTAAGGCTATTTTATTCGAATTATGCTCAACAACTTGCAGCTGTTTATTTAATAACCGTAAGTGAAACTGAAATAATGAAAATATTAGAAAGTTTCGCTTTTAACTAGTGCAGCTGTAATGCTAAATTAAATGATAATCATGGAGATTTTCGCAGTTTGTTTTTCTAATACTTTATTTAATAATTAAAATAGTTTAATAGTGATGTTACACAAATAACTTTCCACTTTCATATGTTGAAAATATTCGCAATTAAACAAATTTCTTTTTCACCCCGAGGAGTGCGCACATCACACATAGTGACTGTTGATCGATCATATTGGAACTGAATTCCTTTCACGAATTAGACACAAGTGATTCTTCCAAATGGATGACCATTTATATTACATACATAATACAGAATGTACACTTGAACCTCCATTATAAAAAATATTATATCCTGAAAATTTGAATTAATTTCAAAAAAATTTATTCCTAATAATGTCATTTTCCTAAATTATTTTTAAAAATTTGATATAGGTATAATATTTTCATTATTATAAGGATAAACCTGATATACTCTACTTTATGGAAAATATGATATCTGAATATTTTTAGATTGCGAATACGTTACATTTTACAAATGAACTAAATTCTAAGTACTGAATTATTATGAAACAATAATAATTTGCATTAACTGGATGTCAATCAGTTCCAAATCAAGACAATAATTGACGCAATATTGTTTGTTTGACGCAATATTTAGCATTAAGATGCTGCGAACTATGACCAAGTTCGGATAGTTTTAGTTCTGTTATCAATAATTATATCGAAGAAAAATAAAACTGGAACATCAGGCAATGAATCTTTAAATAAAGCTAATATCCTTTTTTTTCTCGACATCGACAGCGACAAATTGTGAACAGGAAGGCCACGCATTTTTAACGATCAATGTTATGGCTCTTAATTTCCTTCATTGTTTTCGTGAAATTTACTACAAAATTTTAAACGGTGTCTCTCTCTCTCTCTACATCAAATGAAACAACATGCACTCTTCTTCCAATGATAGCTATGCCATAATTTTAGGATGTGTTGATCCTCGCATAAAATAATAATAATACTTAAGGCACTTCACATTTGGGGAAACTATGTTGATGATTTGTAAAGCTCTCATTCATAAACCACAACATATATTTCAGATCTTTGTTTGGAACCTTGTCAATTCTGCTACTCTGTTTACAAACATGTATTAACGCTTATCACTTTCTGCACATTGATCTAATCTCTAGAAAATGAGAAACGTTGTATGTATATGCTGGAAAATGTTTGAAATAATACTAACTCGATTTCTTCATCCTCTATATTAACGCTTATCATTTTCTGCACATTGATCTAATCTCTAGAAAATGAGAAACGTTGCAACGTTTCTCATTTTCAACGTTTCGTTGTATGTATATGCTGGAAAATGTTTGAAATAATACTAACTCGATTTCTTCATCCTCGTTTAAAGAATTATGTTGGCAGTTATGTATCATATTATAAACTGTTGAATGTAGCAAAGGAGTATTGTAAATATATAAAATAACATCCACAAAATTACCAAATATTTTAAATATATTGTACTAAAAAATAATACTGACCCATGTTCCACGATCGCATTACAAAAATGATGACAGATACTCGATTAATTTCTTCTGTCAACTTCTTCCATCGGAGAAATAACATTGTAGCAAAGGAGTATTGTAAATATATAAAATTACATCCACAAAATTACCAAATATTTTAAATATATTGTACTAAAAAAGAATACTGACCCATGTTCCACGATCGCATTAAAAAAATGATGACAGATACTCGATTAATTTCTTCTGTCAACTTCTTCCATCGGAGAAATAAAATAGAGAAAAATCCGAAATAAATTGACTCTTTCCTCGTTGTTGGAAATCAAAAAATGGTAAGAAAATATTTAGTTATCCAAGTGTTTCCATTCAGATTGTGCTTAGAATATCGTAAAAATTTCAGAAATATAAATTTATCTTCTTATTTTAATATTATTATAATATATATAAAATGCAAAATTATTTATAGCGGAAGAATCTACAGTTTCCCTTAAAAAAGTAAAAATAATGACTTTTGCCTACTATTGCTACAGATAAGGAAAGATTATAAGTTTTATTCTTTGAACTATGAAAACTCCTTACAATAAAACCATATAGAATTATTAACTAAAAAAATTACAAAGAAGTTACTCATATAATCCGTTAATCTAAAGATATTCACATTATTTTACAAAACAATTAAAAGAGTATCAAACTAATATTTTTGAAATTCTCTAATTTAGAATTCTAAAACGATAGTGTTATCCGTATCCCATATTACGTTATACATAAAATGTTATTAAAAACGTAGAAGTATTTGCATTTCTTACAATGATTCAGTTTCTCAAACTATCGTCTTCTACATCGTTCCAAACGGAAACAGTATAGTTTGCATTTCCTTAATTCAGAGTTTCTAAATAAATAAGGATCATTTTAAGTATCAAACTGGTGTGTTAACGTGGTTTCGACTGTCGAATGGTATTCATATTCTAATATTTTCAATGTATCGTTTAATTTTCTGTACAAATGGTCACTTTGTCTTTAATGATACAATGACTATTTAAACTATAAGTTATTTGTAACAAAATTAGGAAATTAATACAAAGTACACAATTTCAATATTTCATGTTCGTGGAAAAGAATAAACTGATAATTTTAACCATAAATAATAATTTAGTTGTAAACCTTCGCCTAACTGCACGAGTGGGCGTACGAAGGTCAACTTCCAATACTAAATACGTGAAAAAGAATAAATTGATAATTTTAACCATAAATAACAATTTACTTGTAAACCTTCGCCTAACTGCACGAGTGGGCGTACGAAGGTCAACTTCCAATACTAAAATGTAACGTGCAGAAATATTTTACAAGTGTTGTCAGGAACATATGACTACATGGTAATATGTTGGCGTCCGACAATTTATGAAAAATATTTCGAGGTTCTGAGCAGGCCCGGCGATTCCATTCCTTCATCATCCGTTCTCTCTCCACTGGTGTGTGTGTAACTCGTAGCAGTATCTGGACACGCTCCTTACATCCGAAAAGTACACATATAACTTGAGGTTGATCAACAAATAAACAATGAACATTTATATAAAATATATAAAATTTTTATTCTCTTATTACATACTTAAATTCCAAACAAAACAAAAACAATTAAAAATGTACAAAATTACATTCAATATTATTAATCCTCAGCATAATGAAATCAGTATAATTCTTATGACAGCAATATGTACGAGATTATGATAGTAATCGTAAAGTAGCCAACCATCTTCATAATTTTCATTATACATTGGCACATCTAAAACAAACTTATCGGAAAACAATAAAACTGGCAGGTTTGGTAATGTTTCTTTAAGCAGACACAAAATTTCCTCTTCTATATATTCTGTGTATTCATGAGTACTGAAGAACACCAGAGCAACACATTTGAAAGGGTCCGGTTTAAAATCTTTAACTTTCTTCATTTCGTTCATGTATTTTGATTTAATATTCTCATACGGGAATTCGTCTGTTATTTTCAACACAAAAAGGTTTATTCTGTTTCCTGAAAAAGTGATGGCACAGCATTTACTTTTATCAAAATTATACATATCTTCTGAAGTTAATGATAACAACGCAGGTACACCAAAATCAGGTAAGGTATTTTCATCACCAAAACTATAAATATTGATAAACCATAAAATACATTTTAGTTCTTCTTTTGGAACATTTATTAACTGTGTTAGTTGCCTTATTCTTTTCTTATCACTGAGCTCCATAAGTTCTGTATCGAATAAAAATCGTTCCACTTTTATTCCCGGAAGTGAAGGGAATATGGCAATCTGGGTTTTGTATTTTTTGTTTGATTTAAAAAAAGGAAAATTTTCACAGCGTTGATCGAAATCTGAAAGAATAAAAATAGATTTAAAATAACTTACTATCAATATTCTGAAAACTTTAATATTTCATGAATTATTAACCACCGATGCAATAAGATTATACTCGTAATAAATTAATTGAATATAATTAAGAATAGAAAATGTAAATTTTAGTCTCACATAAAAGAGCATATTTCAACATATAAAATTTAAATTCCAGGAAAACTTGACTGCTCTGCTGTTGTGGGAAATCCAAAGATGGTAGGCGTTGTGGTTCTCTAACTGCCATTCTTGTCTTGGCGTATGGTATGTTCTGCAAAATTACAGCAGATTAGCATTAGCTAATATTTTGATTCAATTCTCATTTACTTATTATAATTTTAAATAATAAAAATATTACTCTGTTTATGATGATTATTCTTTCACTCGTAATTTTATCTGCAATTCTTTTCCACAATTTGCAAACACGTTTGCATTTAAATAACTCGGAATTATCCAAATATTTCAGTACGTTTTCAATTATATGATCGAAATTGTTCATGATAATTTCTTCGACTGATTGATACTCATATTCAGTAGTTTGTTTCATTGTGGTAGCCGATATTTCTGCTAAGAACATTTGAAATTTATGATTATTACAGATACGATGACATTGAATTATATGTTAAACGACATAAGCTTCAAAGTTTAAATATAGATAATGGTAAAATAAAATTCTATAAATTCACAATATAGCACATTAAAACTTATGTAGTCGCTGGAATGATTATTTGGAAATATTCACAGCTGACAATGTAAAAAGTCATATTTAATGAATGCTTTTTAATTAATAAAAAATCATTTTGTTTCCTAATTAATTCATCTGAAATCTATTAGGAAATTCTGTTTTAATATTTTTTCTTAGATTTTTAAATTTAATCATCAAGTCCAAAAATTATCTGATTTGATTCGTTCAAATAGTTCTAATTTTTTATCGCTCATAACTAGTGACCGGATTTTTATGCATCTAAAATCGTCAAAATATGCACTAACAAAAGGTGAAATATGCAGAATATATGCAGTAAAAAAATCCCTGAATTTGATGCAGGAGACTCAGTAAAGTGTTTAAAACATGTTTATTGAACAAAGAAAGCATTATATGATTAACAATTCTACTTGCTAATTAGATTTTTGAAGTTGATGTTGATGAACAAATGCATTTCCAAATTGTCTTGTTTAAAATTGTGACGGTGATCAGAGAGAATGTGCTTGTACACCGAAAAAGATCGTTCCACATCTACAGAGGTGATGGGAGCAAATTTGTAGCTACTCATGTTTTTTGGGCAAGTTACATTGCCTAAGTTTACATCCGTATTAGCACCGCCTTCACCATTTAAAACTTTGTTTATGTTTTTTAAATCCTCTAACAAGGGGAGGGTCGGACATTCGCGTCACCGATTTTTTTGAAATTTTGCACACTTGTAGTAGTCTTCTAGGACAATATAATGTGTGAGTAATAAAATGCACTACTCCAGGATTGTCGAGAAAATCGCACGAGAAGATGCGATTGAGTTCATATAATCTAAAATTTAATCGTATTTCGAATGTGTCAGTATCGCAGTGGTTTGGGAAACACCCCCAACTTTTTAAAAATTTTTCTTTTCATGTCGGTTATAATGAAAAAGTTTTCCAGTCCCAACCATTTCATTATAAATGTCACTGTGTATATCTCATTCCTCTAAAAAAGTTGTCAGTCCTGTTGGTCTATCACTTTCTTCTCTGTTTAAATGAAATGCTTATGTCTAATTATCATAATTAAATCTTAACATTCAAAAATATTAGAGATTACTTGCTTAATATGAAAGTATATTAAAGACAGCTCATTAGCAAGTATAGATTTTTATTTAGCATAACATTTTCGGACTGTACTTTGTAAATATAGTTGATGTTCTTTTGTAAAGTTTAGCAGCACTGATGAGGGACTAGTACAGTCCGAAAACGTTATGCTAAATAAAAACCTATACTTGCAAATAATTAAATCTTATTTTAACTCTTTAAAGAATACAAAGATTTTTCTTTATCTTATGTCAGCCAGATGGCCATGTGGTAAAGCTGTGGCTTACCACCCTGGAGAATTCTGGTCCCATACCTCCAGTTTTTCAGGAGGAGTCCAGGCCCAGCTTGTTGAACCCTATCCTTTAACCATCTGGTTAACCACATCATGGATGTTGGCCAGCTGTAATGGGCTCTGTAAATGGCCATTCCAGTTACACTATATCCCTTGTGAGATTACAGCTTAACCTACCTAACCTAACCTTTATCTTACATTTTTATAATACAATTTTAATTCTATATATCTTATAGTGTGCAGTTACTTAAAAAAGTAGAAAAAATTCTTATTGTTAGGAAGTGGCCAGAGCCCCTCAATCTTCTACGGGCCCCAAGAATTTGTCCTGACCCGACTTAACCCTGTCTCGGCGCCACTGTTGGTAAGTGCCTAGTTACAAAACTTTGGAATGCTAGCAAGTTGAATTCTTGATAAGGTGTTAGTGAAATTGGCTATTGAAGAAACAGTTAATTTCCTTAATAATAATCTTTGTAACCCTAGGGCCTTAGTCATTATCTTCTTTCCTTTATCACGAATCAACTATATAAAGACTAACCAGAAAAAGGTTCCAGAATATTGTCTGGTTTGTATGATTTGTCAGCTGAAAATTAGCAGTGATTTACAGAGATGTCTAAATAGATGAAACCATTAAACTTATAAATTATCATCATGTAACAGGAAGAAAAGAGGCAAAGATAGAGGTCATTGAGAAAACAGCATTTTTATTTCTTAAAATAGTTAAGTTTTTTTAAATATTTGGTGAAAATATGAATTTTAGTTTTCCTTTAATAACTAAAACCTTAATCAGTTTTCTGCAAGCATGGTTTAGGATACCAATATCATATTTATAGATTAGATGGATATTGGCACAAAAGTGTTGCAATATCCATCTAATCTATAAATATCTATAAACCTTAATTATGAAAACAAATTACAAAAAAACACTTTTTTTGATTTTTTTTCATAACTCAGGTTTTATTTTAATCATACTTTACTTTAAAATGACATTTTCATTTCTTGAAATCATCATGCTAAAGGAATATCAAATATAATCCTGGGAAAAAAGAAAATAAATAAGTTAAAAGCTAGCTATTAATAAAAAATACAAGAAAAAGAAAAGCTCTCACATCAGTTTTGTATCAAATGATATGACAGTTCTGCATTAAGAAAAGTACAATACAAAATATTAGAACAAATACTTCATCAAATTTAAGATAATTTTTGTCTAAATAATGATAATTTTTAAAAAAAGCTTTTTAAAATTCGACATAGAACTCTCATATTATTTTTATATAACTGATGCAAAAATTATTGCTTTTCTTGTATTTTTTGTTAATTATGTATATCTTTCTGTAATTATATACAAACATCAATCAACTTCAATTCACCATGCTCCAATTCACAGGTATTTTGGAGAAATTTTAATCATTTTAAGAAATATAAATGCTGTATTCCCAATGAGTTCTATATGTTCCTCTCTTCTTGCTACATAATCATGGATTATAAAGTTTTTGATTTCAACTATTCAGACTTTTAAGTACACTCACTAATTGAAACTGTACCATTATTATCCTATAATAATATCATCTATTAGACTAAGAAAACATTAAACAGTTCTGACCACTGCTATGAATCACTAACATTCTATGGCATAAGCAAGTAAAATTCTCAAATTAGCATAGTTAAAATTTTAAGTAAGTTTAGATTATTTATTGATTTAATCATATCAAATTATTATTTTATATGATCACATATGACTGTTGAATAAAAATATTGCATGGATAATGCCACAGAAGGCTGGAGTTAGGAATATTTAATGCTAATTTATTTTGATAGATGATGTTATTAATTGATCATTAAACCAATATTTTATAGTTTTTGAAAATACCTTGTTAATTCTTAGTAGTCTAATTAATATGATAATTATCCAAAGGTTGTCAAGGTCAGAGCAGGTTTTCACAAAATTAAAAATTAATTAAAAAAATAACTGAATTACTAATTACAAGCCAGCAAGAGCTGAAATTTAATTAATAATTGATTATTTCTTGAATTCCTTGCAAGGAATTTTAAGCAATTTTAGGCTATTTTATTACTATTTAATAAGATTTAAAAATTTTTATTTAAAAATATAATTGATAATATAATGTAATTATTATATACCTCTCCTAATCCATAATTTGCAGAAATAGTTATGTAATTTGGATTTGAGGTAACAGGATCACAGGTAAACATAACACCAGAGCTATCTGCCTTTACCATTTCCTGTATTATCACTGCCATAGGAGTATTTATTGCTTGGCCATTCATTCTAAAAAATTTGGAAATATATTCTTTTTAATAAAACTGAAATTAAATCAAATATATAGATGTTCTACAGAAATGTAGTCCATTGAATATCTTATATATTAATCTAATTTTTTTTTTTGTTTTAACTTTTTTAGTTATAATATTTGAATGGAGTGCAAAATTCAATTAAGATTATTTATTTTGAAAGTTATTTGTACATTAGCATATCTTCAAATTATCTTATACCAGATCCATATCTAACAATATTCATAGTAATCAAGCCACAAAAAGAGCATATTGCAAAGATGATCAAAAAGTATTTTGAAAATATTATTTTTTATTATTTATATATGTTACCGCCAAAACCCGAAATTAGTTAAAACCCGATTTGCCTAGTTGAAACTAGTTGTAACAAAGCCCATTTGTGAATACTAGTATTGACTAGTCAATGCTAGAATTCACTAAGACATTTTAAGGAAAATTGGAATTGATGGAAAATTACTTTGTTTGCAATTATTTACAGCTTTTACTAGTTAAAAGCAATTAGTTAAAGGCTTTCAACTTGTTCAGTTTATGAAAAACCAAGCTTTTCATTCTGAAATAAAACAGTCGCCCTATCAAGCCATGTTCAGAATAGATCCAAGAGTATGACTCGCGACTTCAGCATCATTGCCATCAGATGTTCTCGAAACATTGAAGATGAGGGCGAACTCCAGAGAGTCATCGAGGAAATGAATGTGAGACTGAAGGAAGCTGAGACTTCTGCTGAAGAACTGGTTCTAGTAGACTTTACATCAAATCAGTCAGAAGAGAAGATCATGAAAATTTGTCTAAACAGACAAAGAAAATGAAACGTATCTCCGATGCCACCTACCCCTTAGTTGAAGTAGAAGATAATGTCATAATCCTAATCCTGGATATGGACAGAGCAAAGACAGATTTTCAAAATATTATCAGAGTTGTGCTGGAAAAAAGTGAAGATCTGCACAAGATTGGAACTAAAATTGGAAAAGAGGATAAATTATATTGCAGGTAGATTTTGTATCTTTTATGTATTTGTTAACCCATCCCCCTGTTGAAGTAAGAGATAATATCGTAATCCCAATCCTGGATATGGAAAAAAGCAAGGCAGATTTTCAAAATATCATCGGAGTTGTGCTGGAAAAAATGAAGATCTGCACAAGATTGGAACTAATGATGGAAAGGTGGATAAATTATATTACAGGTAGGTTTTGTGTTTGTTACTATTTAGAGAATGCCCAGAATATGATTATGAAAAAAATATCTTTTATAGATCAGAATTTGATGTTTGTCGGGGAAAGTTTGATGCCCGAAGAGTACCAGATACAGATATTTCTTTGAGGATGGCAGCTAGGAAACCAGTGATGACAACACAAGGGTTCACATGTTGTGTTTGCGAGAAAGGTTGCATTTCGAAAAGACGCTTGTGCAAGAAGAAAGGAATTCTCTGCAACTCTAAATGTCATAACAGTTTTCCATGCGGAAACAAATAATGCACATCATAAATATATTTCTTCTGTAAATTTCAGTTACTATGTTCAAATATATATTTCTTTTGTAGATTTCAGTTGCTAGGTTTTTATTTTCCCTCCCTAACACAAGATTGTACGATTAGGAAGATATCAGGCTTATCCTCATAAAAGAAATTTTAAGTAATACTAGTTTTCACTATATCTTTTGCAGATCGGAATTCGACATTTGTCGGGAAAAGTTCCTGATGATTGAAGAGATACCAGATATAGATATTTCTTTGAGAACGACAGCTAGGAAAACAGTGATGGCACCACAATGGTTCACACAATGTATTTGCGAGAAAGGTTGCATTTTGAAAAGATGCTTGTGCAAGAAGGGAATTCTCTGCAACTCTAAATATCATAACAGCTTTCCATGCAGAAACAAATAATGTACATCATAAATATATTTCTTCTGTAAATTTCAGTTACTATATTCATAAATATATTTATTTTGTAGATTTCAGTTTTTATATTTTTATTTTTACCCCTAACGCATGATTGCATGATTAGGAAGATATCAGGCTTATCCTCGTAAAAAGAACTTTAGGTAATACTAGTTTTCACTAGTCATATCGAATTTTAACTAAAGAATTTTTAGTGAAAATCAGAATTTTCTAACAAATGTAGTGAATTCTAGTATTGACTAGTTAATACTAGTATTTACAAACAGGCTTTGTTCCAACTAGTTTCAACTAGGCAAATCGGGTTTTAACAGTAACATATACACATTAATATATTATTATATAACAATATATTATTTTTATTACACATATTTTTTTAACAAGAGACATCAAGGTCTTTTCATTTGTTTTTTGCATTAAAGCCAGATCCCACTATTTACCATGATAGAAAATATAGATAGAAACCATTGCAATTAGCTGCTAGGAAATCCATCAAGTGATTCCCACTTTGAAAGAATCTAGATTAAATACAGCTCATTAGCAAGTATGGATTTTAGATAGGTTGCTCGTTATTGATCCCTTACCTAATGAGGAATACACAACTCTAGATTATGAATCCTTGTATCCCTCGATAGAGCAAGCCCCAGCGGCCCTTATGCTGTACCGTTTCATACTGCAGTTCCTGCCAGAACCGCAAGGTAACCCTAAATTAATTAGATATATTTGCCACCTGATTGTTTACAACTCATATTTTATGTTCCAAGGGTCTTACTACCTCCAAGGCTTTGTTAGTTTCAACTAGGGAAATCAGGTTTTAACTAATTTCAAGTTTTGATGGTAACATATATATATTATCTGTTTCTTATGGAATGGTATTATAATTGTATTTTCCAACTATCCAGTATAAGGTCTGTTCTCATGCAGTTGGAGAGTATTGTGGCAAATTTATATATTGGTGAATGAATAATTCGTAGTAAGCAAATTTAACACTGTTCTGAAACACTTTCAGATATTTCATTTCATTTGGATTTTTTATTCTTTTAGAAACTCAATTATATATTATTCATTTGCAATTAATGAGTCTAAAAAATATTGGTAGTAATTATATTTTCTTTTTAAAGGTAATTGAACTCATAGGCAAGGAAAATGTCAAAATTTCTTCAACTCAAATGAATGATATTTTAGATATGTTAAAAAAAGAAGAAAGCTTGGAAACAGCAGAAAAATTGCGCAAACAACAAGAACGCCAATCAGAAAATTTTCAAGATGCACAAGATCTAACACAGGGAACATCAGATAAATCAGCACAGACCAAGCAAGACCAAAAATTATAAATTAATACATTTTAATATGTGAAAATGTAATTTAAAAAAGTAATTGATTTATTTTTCTATATTTTAATTTAAAACAAAACCAATTGTATGTAATTAAACAACACTAGGTATTTCGGAAATTTTTTACTTGCAGATCTATAGAGAAGGATATTCAGTGCCTTCAGGTATTATTATTATTATTATTATTATTATTGTAGAGGTTTTATATATTGAAAGCTGTATAGAAAAAATGTAATGTACATTATGCAAAGATTGAAACAATGTTAATATATTATTTACAACTTGTATTAAGAATAAAGAAAAGATGAAATGCTATATAAAATATAATATATTAACAGTGTACATTTAATTAATAGTCTGTCTGTCTTCATTTTGAATCAAATGATTAAAATGTATTTGCTATAATGCAATTGTTATATAAGGAAAAAATAAATAAATCATTTAAATGAAATTTATTAAAATTTTCAGAAATTAACAATATTTTATATAACAATAATTTTTCTTTTACATTAAAATTTTAAACTGTTGCCATTAAGGCACTCTTTTATAGTTTTAAATGGCTAACTCATTTTTTATCATTTATTTAAAACTACAATACAAATTTTCACATCTGTGTAATTAACCATGGCAATATCAATTACAGGATTTTTAAAACATCACAATAGAATTTTATAACAAAACTGGCTAAAACTCTCAGGAGTTTTTTGAAGATGTATATACTTATGGTTAATTATTGTAAAACTCAATTTAGTATTTTCTATAGAATAATTTAATTCTGCTTTCAGCTCAATAATAAAATTGATTTTCTTTCTGTGAACAAAATGATAGTTTAAAAGATTAATTAAAAATAATATAAAACAGAAATAAATAAAAATATTCCAAAATTTGGAAAAAATTGTCTTTTATCTAAATTTAAACTATCATACAAATCTCTTATTCTAAATTATGGGATTAAAAATGACCAAATATAATTTTATAATGAAAGAAAATAATTGTAATAGTTTCCAGTTCTATTGGAAGTATTTGGGAAAAGATTCAGTTTTGAAGGAATATTTGCAAAACATTTTTACCAAGATTTCTTGATACATTTATAACTATACTTAACTATAAGCAAGCTTATAAATTGTTAGTTCTATAAATTATATATAAAAAATAAATTTTTTGAAAATGGAATTTTGTTTCACAATTTAATGCAATTTTGCTGGGCTGCTTTCTTCTACAAGGAATGTTTACAATGAAAATACATATCAAATTTGCAATTTGTTAAAATTCAAAATCAAACTTGAGAGTAAATATTAAATGATGACAAAAATGCTCTTTTATTAAATACAGATTAATATACCTTCAATCTAATTTTGAAGCTGAACCATGCAATTGTTTTTATGCTCTTTATAAGTGTAAAAATATGATAATGAAGTAGATTTTTTGACTAGAGATTTATTTTTCGTTACAATAGAAAACAAAATTATTTACATAATGAATTTGATATTAACAAAATATTGGATAATTTTTGATTAAACTTTAATGGGAATAAATTTGCAGATATGGATTACTCCAGCAACAGTATAAGTGAATGATAAAATATACTTTGGTTATTTCTTCCATTTAATCTCAGCATTTTTTGTTTAATAAATTTTAAGAATATTTTTAGTTTCATATAATGGTTTAAGTTTATTACAGATGAATTAACAAAATGATTATATCATAAAAATATTCTTAAAATTTATTAGTTTCATATAATGGTTTAAGTTTATTACAGATGAATTAACAAAATGATTATATCATAATTTTGTTATAAGAAAATGTGTTATTTGATATACATAAGAACTATGATAAAATTTAAGTGAAATAAAACAAGTTATGATTGCATTAATATCTAAATAAATGTTAATGCAATCATCAATCTTCAATCTAATTGAAAAACTTCTTTATACATGTTAAAATTATTATAATAAAGATTTCTAATTTTTTATTTCCATTCTATTAAAAAACTTAAACAGAAATAACAATTTAAAAACCTATTTAAAAATCATACTAAGAACAAATGATTCAAGAGAGGCCAAAAATTTTTAAGTGCAAGATCCTTAGTTTTAATAAATAACAGACAAGTCAATACTTAGGCTTCTCCATATATTATCAATCAATTCTGAAATTATTCATTTTTGCATGTTTGTTTATTTTTCAGAAATGAATAAATTGTTAGCATTCAATACTTTATCCTAAAAAAAATGAGCAATCAATTACTATGGTTTTTAAACCAAACTATCTCTTAATACTGTATGAAAGGAACTAATTTGGTATTGCCAGAGTTAAACTGTTATCATATGACTGTTTCTTTATTGTTCATTTGAATTATGTGCAATGCTTCATTGATATATAGAGATTTAAACAGCCAAATATATATTATATATAATTAAATTAAAACACTATAGGAGGGGAATATTAAAAAATAATTTACAGATTTAATAAAAATTATATCTTTGTAAAATTAACAAGTAATACATTAACATGTATTTTTTCATGGTTGATTTTCTTTATTATTGATTTCAGATAAAATTTTCCATTGAAATTCTGCAAAAAAAAATTTTTTATTAATAAAGTTATTAAATTTATTCAAAATCATTTTTTGAAATAAACTACCATTAAAATATTTAAATTACTATATAAAAATTTTTATTAAATATGTTACTAAACAAACCTGCATGTAATGCTTGTTTGAATAGAAGAAAGTTCATTGCAAATTGCAAAGTCGCTAATTTCAACAAATACCAATAATAATAAATTATAAACTAAACTTAATGGTTTTAACGACTCTGCAAATCCAGAATCCAACCTGAGCTCAGGTCTTTCACTATTTCCTATAATATATCAAAAATGGGAAAATATTAAACCACTAGAATAAATATGGCAACTATTAAGCCAATGAATAAATCAAAAAATATCAAATCAATTTAGTTAAATAAATACTATAAATAAATCAATCAATCCAATTCAATTAATCTAAAAAAGTCAAGTCCCTGTTTGGGTGCCAATTGCAAAGTCTTTAAAACCGTTAGGTTGTATTTAGTTGTTGAAAATTTGATTGGTGCTTAAATAAAGCTTTGCTTACACTTTTGTAATTGTTTTGAGTCAAATATATTTCATTATATAATTGGTTTTGAGAATTTATTCTATTTATTAGTATAAGTTTCTAACATTGTTTTGATGTTTTAGATTTAACACTTATTTGATACTTCTAGCCATAAGTTTTCCAGTTTTGTTTTTGTTGTGTAGACATTAATTATTGATAAATCATTTTTGACTTGATTATATTTATTTTAGGAAGTAGTAAAAATACTTGAGCTCGGACCAGACTCTAGATTTGCAGAATCATTAAAACCGTTAGGTTGTATTTTGTTATTATTATTGGTAATTGTTGAAAATAGCAACTTTGCAAAATGAAGATATGAGATTGTTAATTTCATAAAAATAATACTTTGCAACTATGATTCTATATTAGGGGTTCACAATATCAGTCAAAATCTCTACAGGTATTTTAAATTTATGAAACAGATTCAAAAAAAGAATTTTTTTTAAATTACGATAACAATTACAGCAATGTTTTAAATCACAGTGTTTTATTATTATAATAAAGTTTATTCTGACAAAAATTATTAAAATTAATTATTCTAAAATACTTAAAAATTTACAGTAACAATATATATATTGTTATATTTAAACAGCTCTCAGTTTCATTATGTATTGAAATTTCTATTACAATTGTATTGCTTATAACAATTCTTTAATTGCAAAAATCAGTAACATTAATGATTTATTAATAAATCTTTATTCATCTAGTGCAGCAGTCTCCAACTCATTCTCTTTAAGTGGCCCTTTTGAAGATATCTTTAGTTAGTTGAGGGCTACATATAAAATTAATGCCTTACAGGAAAAAGATTTCAAAAGGGCCACTTAAAGATATCTTTAGTTAGTTGAGGGCTACATATAAAATTAATGCCTTACAGGAAAAAGATTTTTACATGAGATGAAGAATTGATTATTTTAATTAATTACATTTTAAATTCTAAAATGATGCACCTCAATTCATGTTCAAAATTATAAAAACATATATGAGGGAAAGCCAAAAAGTTCTTACTCTTACCATGCTGTATGTATGCTATAGATATCTAATTATAAACAATGATTGCATATTAGTAAGACAGTAGCCTTAGTTTTTTTGTTTTCACAGATCCTATTTCAGAGTTAGAAACATGATAGTAGAAGGTGTCAAGGCTACTGTCTTACTAATATGCATAGTTTTTTTGTTTTCACAGATCCTATTTCAGAGTTAGAAACATGATAGTAGAAGGTGTCGTGTTGATCAAAATTGAGTATCAAGCATGATTCAATTCCTTTATCTTCAAGGGAAAACTGCACAAACAATCCATTTAAAAATAACTGTGTATGATGAGGAATGCCCATCATATGAGACTGTGAAACAAAACAACTTCAAATGTAGTTGCACCAGCCTTCAGGATGACCCAAGAAAAGGCTGTCTAATAAGGTCATGTTGTCTGTATTGTGAGACAGCAAAAGTATAATATTGATAGAGATTACAGGTGTCCCTCCTATAACACGATAGATAGGTTCCTGAAAAACACTATATTGTGTGAAACAGTGTTATATGAGACCTACAGCCAATACAAAATAGAGACCAAAACCAATTCAAAACAAATAACTTTCTTTGGTTCCACATAAGAATATTAGTAACACGTAACATAAAGAAAGGAAAAAACAATATATATATATATATACATAAGTCCTTAAAAAAACAATATATGTAAAACAAAAGGAAAGAAAAAGTATACAGCCTATATAACATTCATATGATGATTATATCTTCCTTATCATTGTTTCGATAAAACAAGAACGTTTTTTCTTTAACAATATCAACTTCACTTTCTGAACTTTTTCGTGCATTTAAAAAGTTGATTATCTTCTGCTCTCTTTACAAAATTTGTAATCTAACATATTACAATCCATTTTATGATTAAAAGTTTTCTTGCTCTTTCACATTCCTCTATTAAAAACTTATTTTTATCCAATAACTGAATGTTTGGAACACAAAATAGTCAATGGTCGCCAATTAACTTGTGAGGAGGTTAACTTGGACCTGTCCTATTTTTATTTTATTATGCACTCTTATTTATTTATCGTTATTTTCCTATATGCTAACGTATTATATTTTAGTTTAAAAGTTAACTTACTTCCAAGTCGCTAGCCGTTAGGTAGTTATAATTAATAGAATTGCATTCATTCTAAACCGCGACTTTGCAAACTCAATTTCAAATCAAAAACAGACTCCATATCATCCCTCTCATAGCAAACTAGCAAAATTGCATTTTGTTTGTGTATTGTGTGTCCATAGTATGGATTTACAGAAATTAATGAAATTGTTTTGTGTTGTAAGAGAATAAACGTAATTTTCTAAATGTGTTAAGTAACAACCGTGTTGTAGAAGTACAGTGTTATATGAGGGTTTCCGCAATTTTCAAATTGTGTTAGAGCGAAACGGTGTTGTAGGAAGCCATGTTATAGGAGGAATACCTGTACTTACAAAAAGGATCGACAATAACAGAGAAATAACTTTTCTATCAAATTCCCATAATATGTTGACAATATCAAGGGAAAAAGGTGTAGCTACTGCTAGCTGACAATGCACCTGCACACTGAACTGCAGAAACAGTCCTTTTCTGCACAAATATGGTTATGAAACCTTGCCCTATCCCCATATTCTTTCAACCTGGCACCTTCAGCCCCATAAATGATTTTTCATATTTTGAAATAAGAAGTTTCTTCAATGATGAGGAAGTCATTATTGCTGTGGAGAGCTGGTTTGCTTCCAAATCTGCCAACTTCTACAAAGATAGGATTAAACAATTATTCCACAAGTGAGAAAAGTGTGGGGCCCTAGGTGAATATGTAGATAAGGAAGAGTTGGAGAGCCAAATTTCAGATCCCTAGCACATCCATATCATAATGGGTAAGAACTTTTCGGTCTTCCTTCATATTATAATAGTTTTTTTAATAAGTTTGAAGTGAAAATTTATTTAAAAATTCTATTTTCTGTTATAAAAAGAAAACACTTATTCAGAAAAATCACTTTTAATCTTTTATGTATTCTTGCAATTATGATAAATATGACAAGTGTTGCAATAAAGGATATACTGTGCCAAAAGATTAAAAGTGATTTTTCTGAATATGTATTCTTGCAATTATGATAAATATGACAAGTGTTGCAATAAAGGATATACTGTGCCACAAGTGTGAGATAACTGATCTAGTGAGTCATTGAATGAGTTCAGAATATACTCCAAGAAGTCTTTGCTGGAGAAGCTAAAGAATGACAACACATCATGGACCTCCAGGTATTCAACACATCATGTTGTCTCATGATGTAATGTCATTCCTTAGCTTCCAGCTGAAACTTATTGGGGCATTTTCTGAACTCAATGAATACAGTAAATAACTTCCATCAAAGTATGAAGACTTATATAAAAGAAAAATGTAATATTCTGAAAGTTAATTAAAGATTATTTTTTAAAACAAAGATGTGTTTTATTTTAGTTGGTTTGATTAGAGCAGGGATACACAAATTTGTTAAGACCAAGGACTGATTAGATTAACTGTGATTTATAGGACAGCCATCAAAAAACCACAGAAATTATATATCATATCATGTTTATTAATTACATATTACAAAGAAATATAATCAAAAGTAAACAAAGAATTTTTAATTGGATCACAGTATTGCATTGATTTAACAATTTTTTTTATGTTGGCTACTACAAATGTTGAACCTAACCCAAGATTGATTCTAAATTTTCGTTAGTTAAGTGGCAGTGCTATGTTGTGCGCATGTACAATTTTTTTAAATTATCTATTTCACACACACAAGCATATTTTTATTGTATTTATTATTTTTCTGTATTGTTTAAAAACATTTTTATTGAACCAATGTCAGAAAAATATTATTTGAGAATGCATTGTTCAAAACTACAAATAATATTTTGTTGATTGTGTGACTTGTTAAAATATTACATAGTGAGGTAGACTACCAACAAATCAACAGAGTGCTGCATGCAGTCCATGGCCTGTGCATCAGAGCAATGTTTCTTAAAGTTGACCTCTCTGTGTATCTCTTTTGTAAGGAAAAAGAAACTCTCAAACCTCCACTATTGAATTATTTAATATCTCAGAGCATATACACACAACTAATCTATAGATTAGATTAGAATCCGATGTATTTTTCCATGCAATTATGAATTATTCATCTCATACTTTAAGTCTTTTTTGATGCAATGATTATTACTTTATCATATTTTTTTGGAACTCTGGGTTCTGGCAAGCCACATTCTGAATAGCTTAGAAATGTATAAATAAAAGCACTACAAAGCAGTCCAGGAACGATCTTTTAAAAATAAACTTTTTTAGAGAGAAACGTTTTGGCGTTTGTTCTAGAACACCAACACTTGTCTAACAGTTGGTTGTTCGATAGAATGCATATCCTTTGAGAGTTGAGGAGGGCTAATATAAGCCAAAACGTTTCTCTCTAAAAAAGTTTATTTTTAAAAGATCGTTTCTGGACTGCTTTGTAGTGCTTTGTAGTGTTATAGTTATACGTTTCTAAGTTAGAATCCTTTAAAAGCAGTTTTGTTAGTATTTGTTATTCCGAATAGAGGTATGTCTATAAATTCATCATATCTTTGAGTTTTTTGAACATTGAAATCAAATAGTTACAGTAAGACCCCATTTAACGCACGGATATGTTCCTAGAAAACAAGTGCTAAATGAAACAGCATTAAATGAAGTCATCTTTGCATATAAATAATGGGATAGATGAGACAAGACAGTGAATAAAAATATATATGTACCATTTATTTATTTTACTTTGTAACATGTATTATTACTATTGTATTTCATTAATTATAGACATTTTTTATTGCTAATATCGATTTGTATTCATAAATCATTCATGAAAAAAATATTCGAGTAAATAATTTATGTTTGTGATGAGGAAGGTTTTTCCTCATTTGTCACTTTTTGTTTTCTTGTTAAGAAGTCATCTAACATTGCTTGCTGAACAAAAGAGGAAAAGGCAAACAATTGTCAATAGCCAGACACGGCATCCATGACACTTTGTCTCGGCTTTGAACTTTAATCAAAATTTACTTCATTTTGTATAAACTGATTCATAATTTCCATTGCAAGTTCCACAGTAGACTTTGGTATGTGCTAACTGCATTGATATCAAACACACTGCAAGATGGCATAGGAGTATCAAAGCAATAAATTCATGTGATTTCGGATTTATGTGAGCATAAGTGTTAATTTGTCTTGCCCTTAAACTTCTATCAAAATTTGAATCATTTAGTATAAACTGATCCATAATTTCCATAATAGTGGCTAAACTTCATTAATTTGATCATAAATATGAATTGTGACCACAACAGACTTTTGTATGTACTTCACTGCACTGATATCAAATGCACTGTGAGACATAGGAGTATCAAAGCAATAAATTCATGTGATTTCGGATTTATGTGAGCATAAGTGTTTCAAAAATCGTGCCAAAGCAAATCAATAAAAAATATAGAAGTAAAAAAACCTTGTTATATCGAAACAGTGTTAAAGCAGGGTCTTACTGTATTTGTTAATTCTTATATGAATTTATTAATATTCTTAATGTCCTAACTGTGAAGTTCTTTGAAAAGTGCAGTAGTTCCTAAAGTTAAATCTATCAAGATTATCATCTTGAGTAACAGAAATTAAATTTTCATATTTATGAATTAATTTTTGTAAATATAAAGAAGACACAGCTGAATATATAGTATTATTATTGGATAATTGATAATACATAAGATCACTGTATTAATCCAAAATCTGCATATAGTTTGTCTGTGATACTACTAAAGTTACATTAAGCAGCATCTATAGTTTAATTTAGTTTTTGAATAAGTATGTCTGTTTGATATTTAAATTTCTTCCTATTGTCAAAAATATTATTGATGATTTTATAATTTTTATTTCAATAGATTGTAAAAATTATTTTTTAATACTGAAAAAACTGGTATTTTTGTATCAATACTAGTATTCGAATATATATATAATATTATTATATTTACAAAATCAATTTACCTGTCTGATGCTGAACCAGATTCAGATTCACTTTTAGAACTTTGATGGGACTGTGACTTGAGAGATTCTGAATTAGAATCTGATGCAGATCCAGAATCAGATTCACTATCTGAACCTGAGTCTGAACAACTGGAAGCACTTCTTGTTTCATCTGGTGCTTTTTCCTCCAAATCCTTCAATATAAAATAAAAAATATTTTATTTAGTATTATTGTAAATGATTTTTACTATTTGATTATAATTAAGTAAAATGTATTGCACAAGAGATCTTCGACTTATGTAAAACTTATTTACATAAAAAATTTTAATATATAAAATTTTTTAATTAGCATTGTTTATAATTTAATATAAAGTGCTTTATTACAATTTTGCATCCTAGAATCTGCAATAATGGTTATGACTCTACTGTGATTATAGTTATTATTCATACTGATAATTATTTCTCAATAATAAAGTAATCTTATATCATAAATAGTTATTACAATATATATTATATATGTGAATCATACTGCAAAATAATTATATTTTCGGCTTTGCATGTAAGCTATACATACAGCATATAAGATAAAAACTAGATTTTTATTAATCATTATATACAAAATAGTCATATCTTTTAAGGAATGTACTGGTATATTCCTTATCCTTAAAAGAGCTATTAACAATGCTCTCCTTAAAAACGTTATCCTTAAAAGAACAATTAACAAAACTTGTGATTTCAAGAAATTCATACTTCCTCCAAGTAGGCAATTTTTTTTATTTCATGGGTTCTCCTCTTGAGCATTCTATAATCAAAATTGTAATATGTAGGTTAGAATAAGAAGTTTTGCCACAGTACAAGGAACATATATGTTTCCACTGTACTTTAATATGTAGATGATATCTTCTTAATTGTAAACAATATTGATGTGGTACATCAACCTCATAATATATATAACCGATGTTATAATCTACTTGATAACATCGTACCAATGTATTCTTCCAATAGAAACCAGAAGTATCTATGATCTATAATAGTGCCATGCCAAATATATACCATTAATAGAAAAACACATTATTGTAAATGTTATAATCTACTTGATAACATCGTATCAATGTATTCTTCCAATAGAAACCAGAAGTAGCTATGATCTATAATAGTGCCATGCCAAATATATACCATTAATAGAAAAACACATTATTGTTTCTGCATATAGCTATTTTTTTATTAATGTTTTCTTTTTATTACATAAAGACAAGCAGAAATGTGATACCAATAACCACAAAATTATGTATTCTATTCCACTTAAAAATATGCACTCTAACATTATTCATTAATATAGGTAGGCCTTGATTAGTGCAAATAACGGGTCCCACGAATTTCTCGCACTATTCGAAGTATTAACTAATATAAAATATGGTAATTGGTTCTTGCTTTGTGAGATTACGATCATTAGCCAACCTCACGATGAATAATCACAATACTAACTGTTTAAGAAATATTTATTTTCATATTTTACATCGTTGTTCATCATCTAAATTAATAACTTACCAGGAATTGCATCTCATACCATCATCAAACCAACCACCAAATCGAAACAGAAATAGCGAATCAAAAGTGGAAGCTGAGTGCCGCTTTTATGTCACTCAATCACATCTGTTTTTTGTTCTAGCTTAATCACTAACCTCTTCTTTTTTTTTGTTTCCTGTTTTACGAAAATGGAAGCTGAGCGCTGCTTTTATGTCACTCAATCGCATCTGTTTTTTGTTCTAGCTTAATCACTAACCTCTTCTTTTTTTTTTGTTTCCTGTTTTATCATCAAAAGTGTTCTTCCTTTCATCCATTTCGATCTTTTCCTGTTTTATCGTCAAAAGTGTTCTTCCTTTTATCCATTTCGATAACTTTTTAAGAGAGAAAATTCTGTACTATACTGTATTTATACGATAGCAAAGCTAAATAATAGTACAGTAATGTTAAACAGTTAGCTTTTATCCATTTTGATACTTTTTAAAAGAGAAAATTCTGTACTATACTGTATATATACGATGATAAAGCTGAATAATAGTAATGTTAAATAGTTAACAGCAAAAAACCCATCCAAAAGCTGAATAATAGTAATGTTAAATAGCTAATGGCAAAAAAGCCCATAAAGCTAAATAATAGTACAGTAATGTTAAACAGTTAATAGGAAAAAGCCGAAGCTGAATAATAGTAATGTTAAATAGCTAATGGCTTTGAAGGGGTGAAACACCATCTTTCTGGTGTTTCAACCCTTCAAAGCCAAATGACTGTTCTTGGACTGCTCCTTGTCCGGTTTTACTAACTGAAAATTAACATTAATTTGTTAATTGACATCATAAAAGGGGAATGTACATTTGTTAGTAAGACTGGTCTAGGCTTACAACTCGCATTAATCGAATATTTGTTCATACTAACTGAAAAATGGTATCATTTTTATAAGTTGCACTAATCGAATATCGCATTATTCAAGCTCGCACTAATCAAGGCCTACCTGTACATTGGGCAGACAAATGTCTCTTATGTAAATGTATATAAGAACTCAAACATGTAGTAGTTAACTATATACGTAAAACTGCTTTTGGCAACTTTACTGCTATCCACAATACAAAGATTCTACAGGATAATGTTGAAATTATCGATACTGATTTGTCTAATACACCCATAGAATTTAAAAAAAAAAAGTAGTATATTTTTAGCAGAAGCCAAAAGCAATAAGTATTAATTAACTGCAATCAACCTTATTTAAGTTCCACATAAAAACACAACTGTTACAAAAAAAAAGCTGAAGATTACTGCAGGTTAATATGGTTACTAAGGATTTTTATGTATTTAAATAGTTAATACTAGTACTAATTGAAAAATGGTATCATTTTTATAAGTTGCACTAATCGAATATCGCATTATTCAAGCTCGCACTAATCAAGGCCTACCTGTACATTGGGCAGACAAATGTCTCTTATGTAAATGTATATAAGAACTCAAACATGTAGTAGTTAACTATATACGTAAAACTGCTTTTGGCAACTTTACTGCTATCCACAATACAAAGATTCTACAGGATAATGTTGAAATTATCGATACTGATTTGTCTAATACACCCATAGAATTTAAAAAAAAAAAGTAGTATATTTTTAGCAGAAGCCAAAAGCAATAAGTATTAAATAAGGTTGATTGCAGTTAATTAAGTTCCACATAAAAACACAACTGTTACAAAAAAAAAAAGCTGTAGATTACTGCAGGTTAATATGGTTACTAAGGATTTTTATGTATTTAAATAGTTAATACTATATTTATATATAAAATAGCTTTTGACAATTCCTGCTTTTTAGTAATACTTTCTTAATAAGACTGAAGAAAGTACTTAAGTATTAAAGTATTTATACATAATCTGTGTATAATTTTTATTAGCTATATATATTTTAATTTTACTTTGTTCTATATATATCCTAGGGCTGATCATTCATAATTCGCTATGAAATGACTGGCCACCATAAAATAATAAAAGTACTGTACTATGCTTCTTCAAATAGTCTGTGTGTGTTTATGTTCAGATTTTCTCTATTTCATTTAATTTCCAGTAAAAACAAAGCAATAAATGAACGAATAAGAAGCAATATTACTACAGAGTTAATTTTTGTAAGAAACAATATTGTTTATTTCAAAAAATTAATAAAAATTTTTGTATTTTCAACAATATTTTTTCAGTTTTATGAATTTTAGAGCTCATCAACAATATTTTTTCAATTTTATGAATATTAGAGCTCATCATACAAAAATTTCATTTTTTACTTAAAATTTTATTATTATTTTGTCCCAAAACTAAAATAAGCTTAATAAAATATAATAGAAAACAGAATTGATAAGGTGGATAAAAATAATCCAAATTCTGCTAATACAATCTATTCAAATTACCTATCATAAAAACATAATTTTAAAAAATTTCAGCAATAGAAAAATTTAGGAACCATTATCAGAGGTACATATTTTCAACCAATAAACACAAAAAAACAATCTGCAAAAGGTGCACTGATTAAATCAGGATTGAATTTTTTTTAATTGTTTATCATTTTTCTGTTCCATTTCCATGACATGAAAACATGTGAAGGGACCTTAATGGGTTAATCCCTTGAGTGCCTTTATCATCTATAGACATCAAGGCCAATGGAATAAAAAACGATAAAAAATTCAATCCTGATTTTATTAATCCAGCTTTTTCAATTTGATTTTTTTTGTGTGTAATCATTAAAAATATGCCCTTTGGATAGTGGATCCTAAATTTTTTCAATTGCCGAAATATTTTTTTAAATTACGTGTAAACAAACATTGTTTATATTTGAACAGATCGATAGAATTTGAATTTTTTCACATCACGTTAAAAATATGCCCTTTGGATAGTGATCCTAAATTTTTTCAATTGCTGAAATATTTTTTTAAATTATGTGTAAACAAACATTGTTTATATTTGAACAGATCGATAGAATTTGAATTTTTTCACATCCTGTCGATTTTATAATATAACCTACTAAATCCATTCCAGTTATGCAATTTAATAAATGATATTTTAGAAATTTTTAGAAAAAAATCAAATTTTTCTTAAAATTAGCTATGAAATTCCAAAAATTAAAAAACATTGTAGATAATAAGAAAATAATGGTTAATTCTGTTAAAATAAAATATTTCATAATTGTTCAATTTTTGTTTCATTTTCATCAAAATTTAGGAGAAAATTGTGAAAGACAAAATCAACACTCTCAGACTATTTAATGGGGTGTGGCACTTTTATTGTTTTACAACAGTCACTCTTTTTCCAAGAAATTGCAGCCAAGCCTACTTTACACATAAATAAGTTGTATTGGGTCCAGAGTTACAATACACCAGTGCTTTGCATGTACACTACCTGGTGGCAATAAAATGAAACACAACTCCATGACTGGACTGGTATCTCTTTAAAGCATGAGTCGCGTTCATTGTTCAGTACCATTATGCAAAAATTATAATGGAAAAGCACATGCTGGGACAATATGGCATTGTTTTCCAATATATGATACTATTAGGAAGCAATGGAATGTAAAAATTCGGCATGATGTTGGCAAATATTTCCAAATTACAAGGAATATGAATTTGTTTAGCTTATTTTGAAGAAAATCAACACTCTCAGATCATTTAATGGGGTGGGCACTTTTATTGTTTTACAACAGTCACTCTTTTTCCAAGAAATTGCAGCCAAGCCTACTTTACACATAAATAAGTTGTACTGGGTCCAGAGTTACAATACACCAGTGCTTTGCATGCACACTACCTGGTGGCAATAAAATGAAACACAACTCCATGACTGGAGTGGTATCTCTTTAAAGCATGAGTCGCGTTCATTGTTCAGTACCATTATGCAAAAATTATAATGGAAAAGCACATGCTGGGACAATATGGCATTGTTTTCCAATATATGATACTATTAGGAAGCAATGGAATGTAAAAATTCGGCATGATGTTGGCAAATATTTCCAAATTACAAGGAATATGAATTTGTTTAGCTTATTTTTTGAAAAGTGATTTCAAGCCTTTCCTTCATTCAAAATGACATTATTTGAAACTAGATGGTATTCTTTCTGTTTTTCCTTGGATCTCAAACAAAAAAGTATTAGAAAAACAAATGAGAATAATATGAATTTTAATGAAATAACTAAATAAATATATTTTACATCAAGTAAGTGTAATAGTAATTTAATCAAAATTAAATTCTATGAAAAAAATCATAAAAATAATTTTATTTGTTAAAATTTTACATTTTTAATTGATGAAATATAAAATAAAATTGTTTTAATATTTAATTATCACAAATTCTAAATATTATATAAATTTAAAAAAATATTTATCTAGCAGAACATTCATAATACGAATCAGCGATTTCCATTTTTTTCAGAATAGCAATAATAAAATAGTATCCAGTTGTTTCGTCACTTGAACTTTGTTTTAAAGCCCATTTCATCATATTGAGTTTGGCTGTGAATATTGATTGGATATAATTATCAATGGCATACTTGTATTTTTTGCTTGAGGATGTTTCCAAGTAGTGTTCAATAACCTCCTTTTTCATTTCACAAATATCATTCATTGTTTTTCCCCAAATAATGTTATGATTTGATAACATAAGCATTCATACACACGGTGTCATGATTGACAAATTATAAATTTTGTCAATAGGTGGCTAGGTTACTATTGTGCATGCACACTAGCTAAAGTGGACATTGTCCATTAAAAGAACAGAAAATATGTTATAGGTGTATGTAGTAGATGAGGCCACTTTTGTTTATATTAGGATTTTTACATATAAATAATAAAAATTATAAAAAATACTGCGAAAAATTTTGCAATTGAAGTAAGAAGAAGTTAATAAATATGAAATATTAATAAAAATGACAATATTTCAATGAATTGAAAAATTTTGCAATTGAAGTAAGAAGTTAATAAATATGAAATATTAATAAAAATGACAATATTTCAATGAATTCATGTAATTTTTTATTAATTATACGAAATATGTTCATTCAACAGATGTTATGTAACTCATGGTTTTTTTATAATTTCTGAAAATTTCGGCCAAATTTCTTCATTCAGGGCTGATTTTGATCAGAAAACTTGTCACTATCTAAAAATATTGGCTATTTTGTTGGATGGCTAAAATTGCACATAAAATTATGTTTTTACCAATCTCATAAAAATAGTTATAAAAAAAATAAAATTTGAAAAAATGCTTGCATTGTTAGTAAGAGAACAAAACTGGCAGTAAAAAATGAAAATTTCAAAAGATTTCAATGAAAATTAAGTGATATTTCACAATTTTAATTTTTTCTATTTTTTTCACATATTAAGTAAGCTTAATTTCAAATCATTCTTGGCACTCAAGGGATTAGGTTTTATATTACGAATACATATAATATAAACCCCAAAGCACTACCAGCTTGTTGTATGCCTGGTCGTGTGTCCTTATTGTTTCGATGTTACAAAACTTTGAAACTGTAACAACCCATATGAGAGTGATGTGATTTAAAAGCAATGCTAGACTTATATACTCGAGAAGTTCTTGTATACAGGTACTCCTCAGGTTACAAATATAATATGTATATAAACTTTGTTTGTAATTCAGATATTGTTGTTATTTGGCCCCTAAAAGTACTGAAATAACTTTATATGCTGTATTCTGTAATAAATTTCACAATTGGACCATTTAAAAATTTTTTATTTCACAGATTTTGAATATAAAGTTTTGATTATAAAGCAAGGATATTTTGGTGTAATTCCTGCCATTATATCATAACTATGTAATTTTACATAATACTAGTTTATAAAGTATTCTGCTATTGTATTGTTTAAAATTAATGAAGAGTTTTTGAAATTTCATTTTCAATTTGTACAAATATTTGTAACACAAATGCCTCTATTGACCAATTGAATATATTTTTGTATCAGCATGGAGGTATTTTTCTTTAAGTAGATTTAAGATAATTTTTATATTGAATATTATTTCCTTGGAGATATTTTGTTAGAAATAACTTTATTTTTATAGATTAAATAAGTGATTATTGATTTAACCTATTAGTTATTTTTTGCTTTAATAATACACTTATTAAAGTTTTCTTTTGAATAATAAAACACTTGTTTAACCCGACAAGTGCCTCTGACATTAATATATATCAAGGAAATAAAGCTAAAAACAATTAAAAACATGTTAAAAATTCAATCCTGATTTTATTAATCCAGCTTTTGCAAATTCTTTGAAAATACATCCTTTTGATAATGGTTCCAGAATTTTTTCAATTGCTGAAATATTTTTTTAAATTACATGTAAACAAGCATTGTTTATATTTGAATGGCTCAATAGAATTTGAATTTTTTTTTTTATCCCAGTCTGTTGATTTTATAGTCTAATCGGGGGTCAGCAACCTTTTCAGACTTACAGGCCACATTCAAATTTTTTTTTTTAATAATCAGACCACAAGGTTTAATTAAGAAAAATTAATAATTGAAAAAATATTTATCATCAATTTTTATTATATCAATCTTAAAAAATACAGAAGTATTTAAAATACGATATGAAACAAATATGAAAATGAATGAAAAATTATCATGTAAAAACAAAATAATATAGTTTTTGTATCACAATATGTTTGTCTCCTCGCTTAATGTAACTACTGTGGTTTTTTTTTCCTTGACCAAATTATCTGTTTTCACTATACAGTAGATTCATTATGCATCCATAGTGTCCATTTTATAACCTGAGGTGTGAAATTGCCTTTATCATCCCCATTTCTGACAATTCGCACCAAACTGCATGGTGATATCACGAAGTATAAAATTATTTTTAATTTATTATTCATATTATAAAATGCATTATTCAAATAATTCAATATATGGGCTACATTATGTAAGTATGGTCAACCTTTTATGGGCCATCAAAAATGCATGAGTGACCACATGTTGCCCATGAGCTGTCAGTTGCTGACTCCTGGTCTAATCTATCAGTTATTCTGATTATGCAATTTGTTAAATAATATTTTTGAAATTTTTAGATAAAACTGAATTTTTCATAAAATGAGCTACAAAATGCTGAAAATTAAAAACATATTGCAGATGATAAAATGGCTAATTCTGTTAAAATAAATTAAAATAGATCTTAATCATTCAATTTTTATTTTAATTTCACTGAAATTCAGAAAGATCGGAAGAGCGTCGTGTAGGGAAAGAGTGTAGATCTCGGTGGTCGCCGTATCATTAAAAAAAAAAAAAAAAAAAATGAAATATAAACACCTACAGGCCAATCAAAGGGACATGGCACTTATATTGTTTTACAGCAACTACTTGTTTCCCAGGAAATTTCAGCCAAGCCTAAATTTGCACATATGTGTGAGGCACTGAGTGCTGAGCAACAATAAACCAACTGCAACACAATTGAAATTGAATTATAGCTGTTTATGCATAAGATGACACCATTTTCATATATATGTTAAAATTTCTTAATAAGCAAAAAACTTATAAAAAGTATTGCAAAAAGTTGTGTAATAAAAGTAAGAACAAGTTAGTAAACATGAAATATTAATAAAAATGACAATATCTCAATAAATTCATATAATTTCTTAATAATTACAGTGGATTCCGCTTAACTGGGACACCAGTTAATTGGGATAGCCGCATAATTGGGACAAATCTCAAAGAACGAAAACCAAAGTAATAAACTAATACAAAATTATAAGTATTTGGGAGAGCAAGCATGGAAGAGGGTGAAGTGTACAACCTCTTCCATGGGATTCGATAGTGTCTCCATTTTCAAGAGTGAAGCCTCCTTTCTGTAGGATAGGGGTGGGCAACCTCTGGCCCATAGGCCACATTATTTTATTATATCTAATACAAACGCTATGTATACTCACATATCTGTACCTTCTCTTTTTTAAATAAATATTATCATCATTAATTGTTTTTGTTTTGGCCCGTGGACAACCATAAATTTTTTTATACGGTCCCTAAAAAAAAAGGTTGCCCACCCCTGCTTTAGGACTCCCTTTTCTATGTGGAGTGTTTTGCATTTGTCGAGGCCAAACTCCATGCCATATGTCTTTTGAAAATGTGTGCGTGATTTGTAACAGTTGTTATAATTGTGTTGAGGCGTACAGTTTAATGTCATCCATATAAAAGAGATGTGTGTGTGTGTGTGTGTGTGTGTAGTGTGTTGTTCGGTTTTGTCTAATGTCGTAGCCACAGTTCGATGTGTTCAGTTTGTTGGAGAGTGAATTTAGAGCAATGCAGAACCAAAGTGGGCTGAGGGAATCACCCTGGAAAATACTATGTGTAATGTGTATGGGTTCTGTGGCTACGTGATTGTTATTTATTGTGATGTGCAGTGTTGTTCTCCAGTGTTGCATTATGTTTTGTAGGAATGTGATATATTTGGTATTGATTTTGTATATTTGTAGTGTCTGTATGAGCCATGAATGTGGTATGCTGTCAAATGCCTTTTTGTAATCTATGTAAGCTGCATGTAAGTGTCTGCGTTGTCTGTGTACCTGTTTTAATATAGTTGTGTCGATGAT
>AYEL01090545.1:0-48575 GCA_000484575.1 Olivierus martensii
TGTCTGTATGAGCCATGAATGTGGTATGCTATCGAATGCCTTTTTGTAATCTATATAAGTTGCGTGTAAGTGTCTGTGTTGTCTATGTACTTGTTTTAGTATTGTTGTGTCAATGATCAGCTGTTCTTTGTACCCCATGTGACTTCTACAGCAGCCTTTCTGTTGTTCTGTGAGAATTTTTTTTTTTTTTGATGTGTGTGTATATTTTGTTGGTGATACATGAAGTTAAAATTTTGATTAGTGTTGGTAAGCATGTGATTGATCTGTATTGTGATGGGTTTCTGGTGTTTGTGCTTTTGGGTTTCATGAAAATGATGCTGTGTGTAAGAAAGGAAGGTGTGTTTTTTGGTTTGTGAATGAGATGTGTGAGATGTTTGGCCAGTAACTCATGAAGACAGGTAAAATGTTGTACCAAAAATTCTGTATGCCAAGATAAAAGTTCATACAGCGCTAACAGCAAGTATTAAAGTTCCTTTAATACTTGCTGTTAGTGCTGTATGAACTTTGTTCTTGTGTTAAAGCAAGTGGTTTTTTCATATTTAGTATAATTCTGTATGCCATCTACACCAGGGGCTTTCCAGTTTTATTATTATTATTATTTTAATTTGTTTTTTTTTTATGGTAAGTATATTGCTTGTGAACTTATAAATTTTAATTTTGTATTATGAATTTGTAGTTAAACACAAAAAAAAAAACAAACAAATGCATCATTCTTTCATACTTTAAAGAAATTATTTATTTTGTACACTATAATACATTTACAAATACAAGAAGTTCCCAAACTTAACAAGTTTATTTGTATTTGACTCTTGGTTTGAGTTCTTACTTTACGAGCCCACTTCAATTTCCCATGATATAATGTTAAAATCAGGAATTCCATTTTCGATAATGAAATTAAGTAAAAGTCAACAAAATCAATAGTATATGATTAAATAATGATATATTTATCTAAATGAAAATAAAGCTTTTAAAATCAAGCAAATTATTATTATAATGAAATTATGCCATATGAATATTGAGGAATTTTTATTCTTTGTCATTGTCATTGACAAATGATTAGATAAACTTTCTAAAGTATTATTCATTGTATAAAACAACTGACAAATAAAAGGTATTCATATAATTTTCCCAATGAAACAATGATGGCTAGAGAGAGGGCTATTTCTTTTCTCAATCTGCCATTTTCATTTTTCCAATTTTGTAGCAGACACTTTCTGCTACAAAGTTGTATTGTATTATATAACTATGTACATGGTTTTAAATGCCTTTTTATGAATGTTTTAGCATTTATTTATTGCAATTAATGTTTATATTTTCAATTTTTTTTCTTTTGATATTTCATATTTGAAAAAATTTGTAAATCCAGGAATTCATAAACTGGGAACATCCTGTATGTTACAATTACTTTTATCTTATGTCAAAAATTCTTTCAATAAATAAATACTGTATATATTGAAGAATCATAGCATAATCTCAACATTTCAATACACAGAATAAAAAATGAATATGAAATACTCATTATCTTCTCAGTAAAAAAATTCTGGAGTTTCAGAAATGCGTGAATATTACTTGGGGCAATATTTGAGAAATATGTGGATAAGACCTGAGCTCCCACTTGAATTTAATTTTCTATAATATTGTCTACATAATATGTAGTTTAACATTATATCTGTGGAACAAAACATTTTTTCTGTTTAGTATTTTGGGGGTTTTAATACTTGTCAGAATGCCATAATTGTGTTGCTGTATTAATTTCTATCAATGCCATAGCACTATAATTATGTCAATAATTTGATACTGTTGTTGTAATCCAAGTACCAATACTTTACTAGTTGTAATCCAAAAAAAAAGTATTTCAAAATTCTTTTAAATACTTTTTTTTTAGATCTCGATCTCGTTCACAAGAACGTCGTCATTATCGTTCTCGCTCTAGATCACATTCTCCTCGTTCTCGACATTCTAGCTCTCATCGTTCGCGTTCCAGAGACAGAAAAAGAAGAAATCACAGTAGAGATAGAAGTCGAGAAAGAAAGCATCATAGATCATCAGAAAGGTATAAAAGGAGACATTCAAGAGATAAAGAGAGATCATCTGAAAGGTGACAAAAATTTATTATTCTTATGTTTAATTATTTATAAATTTCAAAATGTAATTAATTATGAAAGATTCTTATAAGATTATATTCATGTTTGTTTAAAAAAAAATTCTTGAATAAACAAATTTATAATCTTAAGTTATAAATGTTTGGCCATAAATTTTTAAGTTTTTCATAATACAACATATTGAAATTTATGAATATTGCATTAATATTTTTTTCTTCTTCAGTTTTAAATGTGTTTCTTGTATATTGCCTTTTCTAATTGTGTAAAATAATTTAAATTTTTGACAAATTTACCCGGTAAAATAATAAATTCTATATTTTTCATTTTGCCTTTAAATTTTTTTAAACAAAAAAACAAATTAAAATTTTATTTCATTTTTGCATGCAAAGAGTTGACATTTATTTCTGACATGTAAGTAACAAACCAACACCAAAACATAACACCCCAAATCCATAAATTGAAAACACAACCTAATTAAACAATCAGAAAAAAACTAATTAAGTATGCTCACAAAATGTCTTCTACCAGCACCTAAGTACAGTTGAGCATGTTGGATGGAGTTCCTCAGAGCCTTGAGTGTCAGTAGAAATCTCTGCACAAACTGTAATGATGCAGTCTTGAAGATTTTCTACTGTTATTATGCAAGAATGAAAGTTGTTGTGGCCTCATCAGTTACTATTTGTGTACAAACTGATCTTGGGTATGTTTCAAGGAATTGACATATGATAGATCTAAGTATTTCATTTTTGAGTGAACTATTCATCAATTTTGAAGTTTTTTTTAAATTTGTTCAAAATTGAATGCTGAACAAGTTTGTAATTGGAAATTTTTCCCTATCTGTTATAGTTTGAGATAGGATTTGCAACTGTTCTCATTTGCATAATCAGCTCATTTGAAAGTCACCATCAGGTAGCTCACCCATGACTTCCTATTTGTTGGCATTAACAGATTTTTGAAATTTATGATAGTTTTCAAGTTATTTGAAGGTGTACAGACTTCCACCCTGTATATAATTGGGGAGATAGACTAATGCAGTGTTCTCAAACTTTCTCACATCAGAAAGTATTTTTTATTTTGTAAATTATCTTCTGGGCTATTAGCTTTTTAAAATCAAGATATATTAGTCCAATAAGTTAAATATAAAGCAATCATAATCATTTAAAAATTTTATATAATAAATACAATTTTTATTTATAATATAGACAAAATAATTATTTGTAAATTATCATAGTAATACTTATCTACCAAAAAGTACCTTATAAGCAGAAGGATATTTTGCTGTTTTATACAGTTGTACTAACACATTACCTGTGTTAAACCTTCAGTAATATATGAAATATTTTGCTGTATTTATTCAATTGTAAGCTAACATTTTTTTGATTTGTCTGGTATACAATTTTGTTTATGGAAGATCAATATAATAGATAATGTTGCTTACTAAGTATGCCATATTTACTCTCATAATTTTTGCTCTTTTATTCTCATAAATTATACAGGTAGGGAATTGCGATTTTTATTGAGAACTAAAAAAAAACCATATTATGCAAAGTTTAAAAAAAAAATTATGAATTGCTGAATTACATTTTTAAATGAAGTTCCAACATTTCATAATAACATTTCTTTGCCTTAAAATAAGAAGAATTAATATTAATCCAATTTTAAAATGCAATGAAAACAATTGTCATAAACAAATGTTGAATTTGGCTGTTTCTGCAAAATTTTTTCCTATTATAAATGGACATTGGTGAATGAGATTAACATAATACAATAATATTGCACCTTTTGAAATTGATTGTTCTTGCACTGAAAGAAGTTCAGCTAGCTAATGTTCTAATTTTTATACATTGTCATTCTAGGAAAATTTTCACATTAGTATTAGTAGTATCAAGGTACAGATTTTACTACCCATCAACAAATTTGAACTATAATGATATTTTGTTGTAATTAGAAAATCTAAGTAATTTTTTAAATAAGTGAATTATTGTTGTCTTAGTTTTAGTAAAGTAATTATCATATTAATTAAGGATAATATTACATTTTTGACAGATAAAATTTAGAATTAGTAATGAAAATTTTCGTAATTTTTTAGAGAATTGATTTATATTTGTAAGTAAATATTAGAATCAAAATTTTTAAGAATTACAGATAAATTTAAGACCAATATTTCATAAAAATTTTATATAGTTTTTAAACAACAAATAGGCAATGCTTTTTTAGTTTTATTGTTGCATTAGGTATAAATTTGAAAATTGTTGACATTTAAGAACTCAAATTCAAAATCAAATAAGAAGAAACAGGCTACAGTTGAGTCTCTGTAATCTGACACTTCACCAGTCCAACACTTCTAGTAGTCTGACACTCTGCAAACTGTTGCACTGCCCAGATGAAATTTTCATGTCATAACTTGTTGACGTGCAAGAGAGAGAAACTGACATAAACAAATTGTCAATCACTGTTTGTTGCACAGGCATTATATTCGGACTAATTTTTAAGTCAATACACTGTTTACTATAAAATAGTGTTTTTATTGTATTTGTTTGTTACTTATCTTTACATAATGTCACAAATCGGAAAAAGTAAAAAATGAAAACACGATATTGACTTGAGAGAAAAATTTAGTGATTTGACTTCGCTTTATGGTAATGATTGAGCCACCATTTATGACATAAAAAAAAAACAGGATAAAATTGAGGGGTTTGTGAAAGATTTGAATTGCAAGAGCAGTGACAGGAAAGTTTTAATAAACTGAGCATATTTGTTTGTGTAATTCCAATTTTTTTCATTGAACATCCAATAATCCAACAAACCCCTGAAATCTGACAAACCCCGGAACTACGTGTGTCGGATTAGGGAGACTCCACTTAATTATGAACTACTGAATTATTATAAGTATTTAGATTTTAGTTTATTGGACATTCCAAAAACATAAAATGCCTTATAGTAGAGTTTTCTATTTCTACTTGGCTGTTTGCTATTATTCCTATAATCTAAAGTCAAACAAGGCTTCTTATCAAATAACCAATTTCGAATTTTTCTAATGAACAAGTTTTCTCTCAGAATATTTTAATTATGATTGAGAAAATATGTTAGACTTCTATTTCATGATTTGCAATAAATTTGTTCTTTTAAAGTCAAAACAAATTTATTACAAATCATGAAATAGAACTATACTATTTCTTATGTTAAAGTTTTAAAAAAAACTGGATGTAAGTGTTTAAGAAAAATGAAGATTAATCAAACTTTAATCATAATCATAAACTTTGGCCTGAAAACAAAATTGATAGGAATTCTAAAAATAAAGATGTTTTATGATTAAAATAGCAAACAGTTTTTGATTTGAATAAAAACTTTTATATACATAATATTAAATGGATAATAATACATTGAAAACTTGCACAGGGCCAAAATCTGAAAAATTTTATGAACTGAGCCATTGATGATATCAAGAAATCTGAAATCAGAAACTTAATAGTAGTATGAGAAATCAAAAATTACTTTTTAATTAATATTGTATTGTAAATATGCAAATTTGACTAGAACAACTTTACATAGAAATCATATCAGTCTTTGATTCAAAAATATTGATAATGGATTAGTTTTTGTTGCATAAACACATAACCATGTGTGTCATAGATATGATAATTAAAAAAACTATTAGAAATACAGATAGGCCTCGATTAACGCGACTTCGAATAGCGCGAATTCGATTAGCGCGACTTATTGCTACTGTTCAACTAACTACGGATGTATCGCCAACTACGGATATGTGGACATCTTTAAACGCTGAGGCGTGTTTAGCTGTGACATGCCATTACATAGATGACAAAATGTTTGTCGCTTACAACCTCACGTTTTACGGAGGTTCACACCTCTTCTCTACTTTCAGCTTCGCTACTTCAAACTATGGATGAAGGGCAAATAAAGGGAAAAGTCACGAGCATTGTAACTGACAATGCTGCAAACATAAAGGCTGCTGTCAAGTGCCTCACGGGTATTCAGCATTTGCCATGTTTCGCTCATACCCTAAATCTTGTGGTAAAACAGGCTATACACGAAATTCCTGAACTTCAGAAAATCAGAGAGCGGTGTCGTCGTATTGTTGGTTTCTTTAATTCCAGTTGTTCGGCAAAAGAAAGACTGGAAGTTGTTCAGCAGCAGTTAAATAAACCACACCACAAACTGGTTCAGGAGGTGGAAACGCGATGGAACAGTACTTTCGCAATGTTTTCTCGCATTTACGAACAAAAAGAATGTGTCGCCGTGTCCTTAGTCTGTTTGTCGAACGCCCCTGAAACGCTAACTCCTGATGAATGGGAAAAAATATCACGGATGTTATCTGTTTTATCGTCTTTTGAATCTCTCACAGCAGAAATTTCTTCAGAGAAACACGTGACCCTATCCAAAGTGATCCCGATGTGTAAAGCGTTGCACAATGCATATTATCAATTTCACAATAGTCAATCTTGTGATCCTGTTGACAAGTTTCAACATAATCTCTTTCAGCAGATTCGACGTAGGTTTGCGTTTGTAGAGAACGTTAAACATATGGCACTTGCGACTTTGCTGGACCCATGTTTCAAGAACTTAGGTTTCTTTAATTCCAGTTGTTCGGCAAAAGAAAGACTGGAAGTTGTTCAGCAGCAGTTAAATAAACCACGCACCTGTACTAAGTAAAGCATGGTATTAGCATAGAATTTATTTCTATACATATCATATCATATCACTAAATATAAAAAATAAAATAATTCTACAGTTTACTATTGCCAGGTTAATACAGGACTCCCTAAAATTTCATGTAGCAGTGCTGCTCTTATTGTAAAATAACCAAAATAATTTAGACACATATTTATTGTAGATAGTATACAGTAGGTCTCTTGAGTTATGCAGTTTCAGAAATATTTTTATTTTTGTTGATTTTCGATAAAATGTCAATGAAAAATTCATTAAACAAATTTATTTTTTTACAAAAATAATACTTATAGCTTTGATTTATTTAATTATGCTTAATGTATGCTCATAAATTTCATTTTGGCCATTCTGTTTTCTGATACGCTCACTTGTGTGTATCAAATTTAAGAATTGTTAATTTGTGTGGTTTTCATTTTACACGGAAATTTTTTTGGACAAATTAACCATGTAAGTAGATGATCTATTGTACTTTAATAGATGCTTTACAAAAATAATAATTTTCAACATTACTTTATAAAAACTAATGGGTTTGGATTCACTCTTATAAAATCTAAAGGTATGGTTTTCTATGTAATTTGATAATTAAACTTTGAATGTGTGTTTCTGAAAAAACTTAGTATATGTAATTACTAAATTAAACAATTTAAATTAACCTCATTTGCTACTCATGATAGAATGAGCATTTTATTATCTGATTTATGATATAATTTTAAGAATAACTGATATTTAGTATAAATTCAAATGTAAACTTAAAAATAAAATTTTGATTCATTGATTATATATGAAGTGACTCTTAAATCGTTGTTTATATTTAAACTAGATTTTATTCTTTTCCACTGTAACAGCTGAAAATCTTTTTATTGGAAATTCAAGAAAAGAATTAAGAATTTCCAGGTATATTTTAGTAATGATAAATAATGCTTTTTGTAGTATACTTTTAATTAATTAACAAATTCATTACAGGAATATGCCAAAGGAAATGAATGGGTTATCATATTAAACACAACGATGAAAGATGAAAAATTACAGAATTTGTTTTAATATCAAAATAGTTTAAATTGATGTATCCTTTCCTCATAGTAACAACAAACTTGCATTCATTTAAAAATGAATGCTTTGTAAACATGACCAATACATTCTTTTACATTGTGCAAAATTTTGTTAAGAAGCAATGGTTCACTTCAGAGACAGTCATCAGACTGAATTTTGTTTATGTAAACACAAAGCATAGTCTGTGTGTGTGAATGCTTTTTTCCCTCCTGGGTACACCTTTCTGTACAGCTGGTTTCTTTAATAAAGTAGTACAATAGCTGTTTTACATCATTTATCAAATACATTAATGGAAATAAAGATATTTATAATTTCTTTTGATTATTAAATGTTTTATTTAAATACAGAAATAAGGAATATTACTTACTGAAAATCATCCATTAGTTCAATATTACTTTGAATTTTATTATTTATAAGTGTAATTTGAGGATATTCTTCATTTATTTTCTCAGAAATTGCTTTTAAATCCATTAACTGTTGCTGTAATTTAAACAGTTCTGTTTTATATATTTCATTTGAATGAATCAATACTAAATATTTTCCTTTCTTTATATTTTCATAATATTTTGTTTTCTGTTGTTGCAGAGCTAATTTCTTTAAATTCTAAAAATAATAATAATAATTATAATTATTACAAAATATTAATCTTGTTAGACTATAAATATTTGCTACTTCGTATCTGATCATAGAACTAGACTTGTGTATATGCCAACTTCCTTATACATGAATCAGTCAAATCTTACAAAAAATTTTTTATTTATAAAATTGTCTGCTTAGTCTACCTTATTTTATTTACTCTTACTCTTAACATGTTATATTGCCCAAGGGGATTGCATATTTAGATCACTGCCATGGAATGATGTTTTTGATATTTTTTTCTAGGAATTTCATTTCATATAATAAAATAACTCTTATATTTAATTAATTTAAAAAGCAATAATCAGCATTTACATGCTAAAGCTACAGCAAAACTTTTATGAAATATTTCTAATTAAAAATATTAAATAACTAATGATAATTTTGTTTTTACTTGGAATACACTAAATCCTAAATGATAAATTAATATTCATTAAATCAGATTAAATAAAATTTTATAAAAATTTCACATATTTCATAATATTGTAAGTTTACTGTAATTTAATGCATTTTTCCGTTTAATATCAAAAAGTTGATTTTTTTATAATTTAATGAATAGTAAAGACATCAGTACTACAAGTACAAACACCAATGTGAAAATTGCATAGCAAACTTGGTCAGTACAGTTTTAAATATTATAATGGGTTTGGGTGGCTAGCATAATTTGCGACCCCCATAGATCATAAAGAATGGGGGCATTAATGTATTAAGAAATAATTTCTTCAATTCTTTTATTAAAAATATATTTATTGCAGAAATAGGATTGAAAATGTATCAAGCAATATGTTGCATTCTTTTCACACTGATCAATTGTGGTATCTGCCATATTCATTCCTAAATAGATAAAAGTATATAAAGTATATAATTGTCAAAATAGAACTGTATAAATGTGATTATTCATATTTAAACAAAATCAGTTTTCGTTACAAAGAACATGACAGCTATTATTGTATAACAATACTGGGTACATTTTGAATGAAGTGTTAAGATTCCCAATATTTCTGAGTGATTGTAATGAACACAAAATTATAGACACCAGAGAGAAAAAAAGATTGTTGTTACATCATTGCACATCTCATACATGCATGAATTGCATTGACCATTCACATAATTTTAAATTGATTACATCACCATCATGTTGAGGACAACCTTTATCTGATTTTCACTTTCATACAATCGTATATATTGATCAGCTCTCCACCTAAAACAGCATTCAAAAGAAATTTTTCTCTAATTTTCTATTAATTCCATTGATATTTAGGAATGACTAGAAAAATTTTTTCATTACTTTGAAATTTCTTTAACATTCTAATTTCAATAAAATTAGATTAATTCATTTTGCTTAGGTATATTAAATTTTAAACATAAATTGAATGATGATAAAAATTTTCTAAAATATCTGAGATAATGTGGACAGAGAGAACCTTGGAAGATTTGATAAATTATTTAATATACTCATGTACATACTTTTCACATTTGATCTATTTGTAAATAAAATTAAAAGTCATTATATTCAATAGATATTTTATTGTATCATTTAAAACAGTTCCATTGTGCAATAATTTTATTTACAAATAGATCAAATGTGAAAAGTCATTATATTCAATAGATATTTTATTGTATCATTTAAAACAGTTCCATTGTGCAAACTTTTTTTTTGACTAATCACCTTATATAATCAGTGCTGTTTTCAATTACAAAAGATTGTTGAAGAGAATAAGCAAGTAGTTCATATCCTTCAAAACAGAAAAGTGTATGTTTTGAAGGATAATTGGGTGACACAACCAAATCATGCTCATCATATGGCTTTCTCTCTATAATATTTTAAAGTAATAAATCTGACTTTTTTTTTGATAGTGAAATATAGTTTTTAAAACTATATCCAATAAATGCTGTATTGTTGTTTTAATTCTGACACACTGAATATAAGGTTTGGCTTTGCATTTTATGCAAATTCATGCACAAAGTGAGAACTTTTTATATTGCACTATTTTAAATCTCCAAAATTTGGCATGAATAATAATTCAAAATTGATGGCTGATGATTATATTTTTACCAGATGGCAATACCAACTATTTATATACAGTACAATTATCTATCTTATAAGAAGACCAAAGCTCTGATATAGGTAGAAAATAATAAACTCCTACTCTGGGATATATATAATACCAGCAGTCAACACTCAATTCATCCCCTAAATAATCTCTCTTTCGCACTTCTATTTCTGGTGAACAGACGCTGAAGTAGCCAAGAGCATGATAAGACATATTGCACGGCATGCTCTTCATGTAATGTGAAGCAGAGGACAACAGTTGTACATGCATCCCTTGTGCCATTAAAATCTATACTATAGGAAATGGCAGTGTCTAAAGAGCATATAAGGCATATCATACAGCAACTGTAGTGATATATGGGCAGAGACCCTGAATCTCAAAGTGTCGAGGATGGTTCCAGAAATTCCAATTGAGGAATAGCACCCTCACGGATATGCCATGTGAAAGAGACGACCTGTTGAGCTGGATAATGCTGTGCTGACAGCTGCTGTTGAGGGAAATCCAGAGGCAATAGTCAAGGAATTGGCCACAGTGATACATACATACTATTTTTGTTTATATTTAATGTGATAAATGATGGCGGGCAGCAGCATTTACAAGGGCTGGATATTTATATCCATTCCTGTTTAGTTATTTGCAGAATACGTAAAAGAAGAATCTCCAAGGCAGGTTCTGAATCGATTCTTAACAATTTTCATGTTAGAAAATGCACCTTCACACAAATAAGTACTATCAAACGTTGATAGTACTTATACTTTCCGACTAAAATCACAAAAGTCAGGAAAACATTCGTTAAACCAAGCAGTTAACATGTGATTTGTTATGAAAAAGTCATTTTCCCACCGCTACTAATATACTTAATTTTCATTTTCTATTTTACGTTTTCTCTAACTCATTTCAAAATGCAACGAGCTCATAGTAAAATAAAAATAAAATTAAATTACAGTAAACAGTAAAATAAAATTAAAACACAATCTCACAACAATGGTTACACAATCACTGAAATGTGTGTTAGAAACCAAAAATAACTAATATACAGTAACAATTTAAACTGAAATAGCTAAAACTAAAATTGACGTAATTGAAAGTCTTATAAAAATGTGATATGTCATTGATAGCTTGTTGATCATTAAATAATTACTAATAATTAAGAAAAATTAATTAATTGAGTTAATATAATTCAATTTTAGGTTTCTTTTGATTATTCTTTCAATAAAGTAATAAATAAAAGTGAAAAAATATTAAAAAGCAATATTCTATTACAAACTGTGAAAGCCTCGCGGGCCGCACAAAATGGCTTGGCGGGCCGCCTATTGGACAGCCCTGATCTATAGGAAATGGCAGTGTCTAAAGAGCATATAAGGCATATCATACAGCAACTGTAGTGATATATGGGCAGAGACCCTGAATCTCAAAGTGTCGAGGATGGTTCCAGAAATTCCAATTGAGGAATAGCACCCTCACGGATATGCCATGTGAAAGAGACGACCTGTTGAGCTGGATAATGCTGTGCTGACAGCTGCTGTTGAGGGAAATCCAGAGGCAATAGTCAAGGAATTGGCCACAGCCATCCGTTCATCCCATTTGACTATTCACAAGCATCTACAGGACCTTTGTGTGTGAAAACTGGATAAATGGATACCTCATGAGTTCAGACCACAAAATCTGACAGCATGTGGACATTTTCAGTTCCTTAATCTCCCATGAAAAAGGGAGGAGCCGTTTATGAAAAGAGTGGTTATAGGAGATGAAAAATGGATCTGGGTCTCATATCAGAAAAACTGGAGATATGAGACCCGGATCTTCCAAGATTGTAAACGAATGCGTTACCACGTGGCCATTCGACGTCCATTATTCTTCACACCAAGTTTGATCCCTTGGCAGTAACGTCACATGTAAAGACTCCCTCCCATTTTACTTAATTTTTTCTGATTTTACGTAAAAATAAAAAATACATAAAGTACTAGTGTAAACTTTTGTTACATATACCATATTCTTTAACTTAAAAATATACTGTAAATCCAGTTGTTTTAAGGTTTATCTTGCATTTTATAAATAGCTTAGTCTTATTTTTTGAACAATTAAGCATAAAAATTTTAACCATTTTTAATGTGACATCACAATTTGTATGACCTTTCCCTAACAGCAATGACATAGTTTATGAATTCACTCTAATTGAAAAAGGTATAATCGGCAGCTACTTTGTTTCGCAATTTCATAATTTTTTGGAGGGTTGAGGTTAGTTCCTATCTCCGTACAAAATTTCAAGTTCCTAGCAAGTCTGGAAGTGCCAAAACAATTCATGCGGACAAATATAAATGAATAGTCCTATACTATAAACACTAAAGTAACGATCAGTGTTTCCCAGCCAATGTGCCGCAAGAGTGAGTCAGATTGGCCGCGTGGAAACGCTTCGGCCTTCCATTCTGGAGGACCGTGTTCGAGTCTCGGGCCCCATTCCTTGAAAATATTTACCATGGGGTCCGGGCCCGGCGAATAGTCCTATACTATAAACATTAAAGTAACGATCAGTGTTTCCCAACCAATGTGCCGCAAGAGAGTCAGATTGGCCGCGTGGAAACGCTTCGGCTTTCCACTCTGGAGGACCGTGTTCGAGTCTCGGGCCCCATTTCTTGAAAATATTTACCATGGGGTCCGGGCCCGGCCCATCGATCCCCGTCTTCCACAATCCGGCCGATCCCTCCGCAGGGGTGGGCAGCCTGTGGAAGTGCTTTTTTCCCCTGCTTCCAGAATGGTGTTTGGCGTCATCTGTTGACAAACAAAAAAAGTGTCGCGAGATATTTTGGAGATAAAAGTATATTTTTATCCCCAAAATATCTCGGGAAATACTGGTATAGATAATCATTACGCCTTCCACAATCCGGCCGATCCCTCCGCAGGGGTGGGCAGCCTGTGGAAGTGCTTTTTTCCCCTGCTTCCAGAATGGTGTTTGGCGTCATCTGTTGACAAACAAACAAAAAAAAGTATATTTTTATCCCCAAAATATCTCGGGAAATACTGGTATAGATAATCATTACGCTTCCTAATTAAATAAATGCTTTAACGGATCGTTATCTAAATCTAGAATGTGAAAAGATAATATACAAATTAACTTTTTTATTAGATCCAGTTTCATCATCAGAATTGAGCAAGCCGAGTGCGCGCGAAGTTAATGGCCCTTATCCATTAAGAACTTTTCATTACTTTCATGTATTCGTTGCCAACTTAGCGCTTTTTGCATTAAACCTTATATTTTTATTTCTATAAAATAATATACACAATTTATAAAACTACAAATACATGAAAAAATTTGTAAGCATTATTTAGTGTTTATTTTTAATATAATTTCTTATGATGAAGCCTTAGCAATTCGTGGCCCATGTCCTCCATACATTGCATCTCCCCAATTATTATACAAAGGTAATTATTTATTAGTATTAGATCTAATTTCATAATTACCTTTTGAATGTAATCATTGTATAGGATCGCACGAGAATATACTGCATCTGGCAGCGATTCACACTGGCCAACACCCATGATGGGGTAAACCGGATGTTTGAAGGATGGGTTCAACGGACTGGCCTGAATCCCCCCCGCATGTCCTCCATACATTGCATCTCCCCCAATTATTATACAAAGGTAATTATTTATTATTATTAGATCTAATTTCATAATTACCTTTTGAATGTAATCATTGTATAGGATCGCACGAGAATATACTGTATCTGGCAGTGATCACAGACTGGCCAACACCAATGATGGGGTAAACCGGATGTTTGAAGGATGGGTTCAACGGACTGGCCTGAATCCCCCCTGAAAAACTGGAGGTGGTTTCCCGAATTTGAATCTGGATCCTCTAGGGCAGGGGTGGCAATATTTTTACCTATAATGAAAAAAATGAACCGATGATATTCTTTGTGAAAATAAACTAAAAAATAATTGAAATAGAATGGATGTCGCCACCACGGCTCTAGGGTGATAAGCCATGTGTACCACGCGGCCATCCGGCAGACTAATTTTTTGTAAAGTGGAGTAAACCAAAACTATCTTCTATAATCTAGAAATGAGTTAATAATGTGAAAATTTGCATTTGCCAAATCTAAATTTATTTCTTGAAAAGTTTGGGTTGTTAAATGAACCGATGATATTCTTTGTGAAAATAAACTAAAAAATAATTGAAATAGAATGGATATTCACAGGCCTAGTGCCGGCTTACATTTATTAATTTTTTAAACTTTAAAAATAGAAATATCACCAAATTTGGTCAAAAATATTGGAATCGCTAAGTCTTCATCGATATTACGATCCGTCAATTTATATTTTTTGTAGCTAACAATTAAAGTAAAAGATTGCAGTATTCGTTACATAATAATAGAGCTTAGTCACTCAGAAAATGAGTTAACATTTAATAAATCTGCTTATTTATAAAAACAATTTTCCGGTTGATATCAGTTTGAGGTTTTTATATGAAATGCGGCCCAAATGGCTTAGTCCCAACGTGTCCCAATTAAGCGGAATCGACTGTATATACTTTTATATGAGAAAATTATCTTGGGAAAAGTCGTTTCAAGAATTGACTGCATGATCAGTAAAGTTCATCCAGGATGTGAATTCGAACTCAAAAAATTATCCAGTTCAGAATTCAAATAATTCATCGACAATTATCATATGGAATTGCACAGATTAAACTTATGGCCGAATACATCAATAGTGGTTAAAAATTAACCATAGTTAAATGATCTCAGTTAGAAAGTTAAATGCAAAGTATATACTGTATGGCCTTTTTAGATTACAAAAATTCTGTGTTCGACAAATGAATCTTAAGTGAAATGTCTGTAATTGAAGTATCAGTGGACTATTTTCATGATTCATTTTATTTTAAGAGTATCTGTGAAAAAAGGATATGTTAGAAATAGAAGTATATATCCGATTGACCGGACGATTTTTGATGCATTATCCGCTAACAATTATACTTTTAAAAACGCATTTCATATAAAAACCTCAAACTGATATCAACCGGAAAATTGTTTTTATAAATAAGCAATTTATTAAATGTTAGCTCATTTTCTGAGTGACTAAGCTCTATTATTATGTAACAAATACTGCAATCTTTTACTTTGTTAGCTACAAAAAATATAAATTGACGGATCGTAATATCGATGAAGACTTAGCGATTCCCCTATTTAAAACACTACGGAATTATGCATCAACCCAATATATAGTAGATTCTCTACTTATGCAGTTTCAGAGATATGTGGATGTGTCTTTGTTGAATTTCCATAAAACACAAATGAAAAATTCATTAAATTATTTACTTTTTAGCAAAAATATCACTTATGGCCTTAAAATGTCTTATCTATGATGAAAATATGCTTTTGAATTTCATTTGATCATTCTGTTCGCTACTGTGCCCATTTGTATATATTGAATTTAAGCATTGTTTGACTTAGGAAGTTTTTGATGCAGAAATTAACCACATTATCTAAGGACTTATCTGAATAATATGGATACAAAATATATATATATTTATATATTGTCTACTTCAATATTTTTTCATTAAAATTTCAAAAGAACAAGATACACCAGTGATTTCAAAATTATAGTCTGATATGTTCTTTATTGTAATCTGTATTATATTTATTATAATCATAAGAGTATATGAAAAATATTCAGAAAAAATTTGCATCCATTTTTCATAAAATATTTTAAAAATCACTTTAAAATGTTACAAATTGTATTAAAATTTAATAAAAAAGAATATTTTCATACGAAATTTCCATTTCAAATTTATAAAAAGTACAATTATTTATAAATGATATAATATTTCTGAATATGAACTGAAGCATAATATCATTTTAACAGAAATATAATCAATCCTTCAGACTACTGTATTTACCTAATTCCTTATGGGAAAACAAAGTCAGATTTTTACTCTAAAAAATCTATTTTTCTTTTTTTCTTTTACCAATAAGAAATTAATTATAAATGCAGCCCCCAACTGATCAGATACTGTACCTAAAGTAACTCTTTGACGATAATGAGTTTGAAACCAATCTATACCAAGCAATCTACACTGAATGTTCGTGCTTTCGCTGATATCATCGATGGCTGACACTGAAGTGTAATGTTCGCATTGTTTGATGCATTATATAAGTGGATCATCAATAAATCCAGAAAACTTGCGATAAGTAACATAAATATTTAACGTACAATGTAAGTATATTACTGTCATAAAAAAGATACCGCTACAAAGTTCTACAAAAAAGGATTTGCATTAATATGGAGCAGAAACACCTAAGTACAATTGTTAAGTTTTTTTTATCAGATTATATTATTTTCACCCATAGCTGTGTAAGAAGTTTTTGATCAATTTGAAGAGATCTATCCAACGGTATCATTTTAACGATTCCGTGAGAAATACAATCTAACCATTATAATCATATATTTACCTGCAAGTACTTAAAATTTGTTTGTAAAATAGCTTTAGATAATGATCTTTTGAGTTTTCTAGTACTAGTTATGAATCTATACGCCATATTCACTTAATTTCAGTTACATTAATATTATGTTATATAGTGCAACAGAAGCACATTTCTAGCAAAAACAGAAAACGGTATCACGCAATTCCAAACGAGAGTTTCGTAAAATTCTTAGCTATTATCATGGCTATTTGGCTACTATACTATTTAATTAAACCAAAAAATTTAATTATTTTCAATCGTATATTTTTTTTCTATTTATTTATTAAGGCAGAAAAGTGTTTAATATTTATAAATTAAAAAAACCTGGCATTTAAAAATTTCTATTTCTATTACATTCAGTTTTCATATCTTTTTTTTTTGTCAATAAATGACGAAACTTCCCTATAATTATAATCATTAAATAGGAAGAATATAAACTCTGTCGGCCGGATTGAATAAACTAGGAATACGAATTAAAACATTTACTGAAATTTCTGCGATCCCCAAAGTTTGTTACGCAACCCCATATGGGGTCGCGATCCACATTTTGAGAAGCACTGGAATAGATAATCGCACTATTATCAATCTTGCAATTACTCATAATTTTATTCAAGGGTTCTGAAGGAATAAATTTTATTATCCACCATTTTCGGTAGATTGGCACTGCTCATGTCTCAAAGATACTAGATTAAAGAATTAACCTTGTAAAATGTTCAGTGGCGGAACTACAAGGGAGATCTAAATCCTCTTTATCTGTACTTTCTTTACCCTTATTTTTAAATTAATAACATAGTACCATTTAATGTACCATGAAAAGAATGAAACTTGTTGGATCATATGTTTTATCTCACTATTTCCAAAATTATTTGATGTAACTATTATTTTTTCCAGTGCTCCATGGTCAGGTAGGTTAGGTAGATTAAGCCGCCATATCGCACGAGATATATACTTTATCTGACAGCGGCCATTTATAGAGCTCATCATAGGCTGGCCAATGGCGGCCGGATGGCCGAGTGGTAACGCTGTCTGCATACCAGGCAGGAGGACCCTGGTTCGCGTCCCGGTTTTTTTTGCGATGCTGGGCCCGGCCCGGAGATCCTCGCCCTTCACCATCCGAATCCCTTTCACAGGTGCGGGGCACGCCGTGGTTGTAACTGGCCCTAAACCTTGACATATATAAAACGTTTACCACTTCCTGGCGCACCATAGCCTCTGTAGCTGATGCGCCATTAAACACTTACTAACAACAACAACAATAAGCTGGCCAACACCCATGATGGGGCCAACCGGATGGTTGAAGGATGGGGTTCAACGGGCGGACGGCTTCGTTTTCCTAACATTGAGGTCGGCCGAATGGCCGCGTGGTTCGGCTTTCCACTCTGGAGGACCCGGGTTCGAGTCTCGGGTCCCACCGGCTTTCCACTCTGGAGGATTCGGGTTCGAATCCCGGGTCCCACCCCTTGAAAATATTTATCATGGGGCGTGTTTGAGTCACGGGTCCCCCTTGAAAATATTTATCATGGGGTCCAATCACTGGGATTGGCCGCGTGGAAACGCTTCGGCTTTCCATTCTGGAGGACCCGGGGTACAGTCTCGGGTCCCACCCCTTGAAAATCAAATCATGGGGTCCGGGCGCCGGATAGGCCGCGTGGAAACGCTTCGGCTTTCCACTCTGGAGGACCCGGGTTCGTCTCGGGTCCCACCCCTTGAAAATATTTATCATGGGGGCGGGTTCGAATCCCGGGTCCCACCCCTTGAAAATATTTATCATGGGGTGCGGCCCGGCCCGTCGATCCCCGTCCTCCACAATCCGGCTGACCTCTCCGTGCCCGGCCCGTCGATTCCCGTCCTCCACAATCCGGCTGACCCCTCCGCGGTCCGGCCTGTCGATCCCCGTCCTCCACAATCCGGCTGACCCCTCCGCAGAAAAGCAACCTGTGGAAGGGCTTGTTTCGCCCCGCCACTTAGTACTCTTACTCGTCGATCCCCGTCCTCCACAATCCGGCTGACCCCTCCGCAGGGGTGGGAAACCTGTCGAAGGGCTTGTTTCGCCCCGCCACTTAGTACTCTTACTGAGTACCCCGTCCTCCACAATCCGGCTGACCCCTCCGCAGGGGTGGGCAGCCTGTGAAATCTAAATCCATATAAAAGTCATAGGAATAGGTCCTTGTTTCGCCTCGCCTCTTACTGAGTAGTGCTTGTTTCGCCCCGCCACTTAGTATACTCCCTGAATGGAAAGTGGCGTCACCACATAGTATTCTACCAGAAAGGAATGTGGCGTCATTTGTTGACAAAAAAAATCAACCGTTATCAATCCGCCACTTAGTACTCTTACTGAGTGGAAAGTGGCGTCATCTATCGACAAAACCAGTTAGTATTCTCCCTGAATGGAAAGTGGCGTCATCTGTTAACAAAAATAGTACTCTTACTGAGTGGAAAGTGGCGTCATCTGTTGACAAAAAAAATACTAAGATATAACTAGTGGGCCGGATTGGCCGCGTGGAAACGCTTCGGCTTTCCACTCTGGAGGATTCGGGTTCGAATCCCGGGTCCCACCCCTTGAAAATATTTATCATGGGGCCTGGGTTCGAATCTCGGGTCCCACCCCTTGAAAATATTTATCATGGGGTCGGGTTCGAGTCTCGGGTCCCACCCCTTCAAATTCCGGTTGACCCCTCCGCAGGGGTGGGCAGCCTGTAGAAGGGCTTGTTTGTACTCCTCCGCAGGGGTGGGCAGCCTGTGGAAGGGCTTGTTTCGCCCCGTACATAGTATTCTACCTGAATGGAGTGTGGCGTCATCTGTTGACAAAGTTAGTATTCTCCCTGAATGGAAAGTGGCGTCATCTGTTAACAAAAATAGTATTCTACTAGAATGGAGTGGCGTCATCTGTTGGCCAAAAATAAAAATAGCTATTTACCGCTACAGTACTCTTACTGAGTGGAAAGTGGCGTCATCTGTTGACAAAAAAAAACCGGTCCTCCAGGATGTTAAGCCAGTTTTCTACGCGGCCATTCGGCCGAGAACCTAGTCCTTTATGGTGATAAGTGACTGTTTTACCACAGGCCATCCAGCCGACTGAAGTTTTTGAGGAAAACTTGTCAGTTCATTAAAAGAAATATTTTTCATTTATGAATTTTGACAGACTGATATTGCACGAGAAAAACATCACGCGGTAAAATATTCGTTCCGCGTTTTCACGTATGTGCAAGTTAACTGAATTCATATGATCGTTGTGAATCCACGTGTCTACTTGGCATTTCTCCTGTCTATCCAAATACTATACACCGGATATGCGGCCGGATAGCCGAGTGGTAACGCGTTGGCGTGCCACGCAGGAGGACCCGGGTGCGGCATCTCCTGAAAAGTTTTTGGGTGCTGGGCCCGGCCCGGCCATCCCCGTCCTTCACCATCCGACCCCCCTCCACGGGTGTGAGTGCAGCCCGTGATTGGAACTGGCCTGTGTCAGTTTGTCAACAATATGTATGTAATAAGATGATAAGAAACGACCCGCTTTATTGTGTTAGTCTGTATTGTCTTGTAGAAAGGTTTAACCTGAAAAATTCCGGATACAATAAAATGTTGTTATAATTTTTATATCAGGATTTTTTAAGAAAGCACGCAACAAGTATTAGTGTGGCCATACTTTCGAAAAATCCCTAAAATATATCAAAATTGAAAATTCCTTCTCTGTTACTGTATGGACATGAGTAATCAGAAAGACAATTTTACGTGTTATTTTCCCTGTCGATCTGATTTCTGATTCTCTTTTTATATTTGTTTGGAACTGAAAGATTTAGTTAAACTTTTGCTTCCTTTTTTGGAAGTGAGTTTACAAAATCATGATTTCATTATTAATAAGAAAACAAACATTTTAATAAAATTATAATGATAGTAAGGTCTATTCGGACCTATGTTAGGGCTGGTACAGGGGTTGAATTCTTACAATATTAAAAAGATTACCTACAATATATCTAGCTGTTCCTAACTTTGATAGATTTTTAATGTCAGTATATTTTGACGAAAATCAATATTTAGAAGTTTTTCACAGTACAGATTACGAATCTGATGATAGTTTTTTAAATTCAAAATGGTGGATCTAATATGGCGCCCAGAAATTTAACAGTTATTTAAATTTAATCCGATTTTGTTATCGACTGGTTTGGATATATGAAACGCTATGGCTTTCCATTTTTTTTTGTCAACAGATGACGCCACTTTCCATTCAGTAAGAGTACTAAGTGTCGGGTACGCGGCTGCTCCAATTAAACAGAATCCACTGTATATAAAAGATATTTCAATTACTACATATAAAATTAATTATATAATTAAAATACATTATATATTACAAACAGATCAAAAAGAGTTAATAACCTATTTTCCAAACATGTCATTTATTTTTGAATAATTAAAGGTATGGAATTAAAATATGTATCATCAAAATCATCTTTAATGGCAAAAATTATGAAAATCTATTAACTACAGGTAGTCTTCAACTTATAACAGGGTTTAATTCAAACCCCACCGACATAAGTCGGAGAAGTCAGAAGTTAGAAATGCTCAAAATTTATGGACTGCCTCCTATCAATATTTATTATTACATTCTACTTTATCACAATAAATTTAACAAATACAAAAATACAAGAGCCAGGCACAAAAAGGATGCTTTCCACATATCAGACCATTGCTCAAGGACTCAAATTCATGTCAATTGCATTGATTAATCACAGAATTTACTAATTACATCACCATCATAAACATGAGTGGTCATAAAGTTGAGATAATTGTAAGTCGAGGACTACTTGTATTAATTCTATAGTTTATTACATAAAAATCTTAGAAAATTGAACATCCACCATTTTTAAAAAGAAAAATCTATGGAATTAATAAAACTCATTTTAAATTTGCCATTAATATTCTGAATATTCTGCTAAATTTTATAAATTTCCATCAAATAGTTTAAATTTTTAAAGAAAAGCTTTAAAATTTGAATATTATCATTTTTAAATTATTGCATTTAAAGAATTAATTGTTGTACCACCAATGATAGAAACAATAAGACTACAACAATTAAACTTTCAATGATAGAAGTATCTTATTAAATTCCATAAATAATTCAGGATATGCAGATATCCCCTCTATAACACAGCTTCCTACACAATTTGAAAAATGCGGAAACTCTCATATAGCAGAACACCTCTACAATACAGTTTTTACTTAACACATTTAGAAAATTATATTTACTCTCCTACCACACAAACCATTTTAATTAATTTTTTTAAATCCATACTAAGGATACTCAATACACACAAAACACCATCATTGGGAAATACTTTACTAAATTTAGTTGTAAATGCAATTTCGCTAATTTGCCATAAGAGGGATATTATGCAGTCTAATTTTGATTTTGATTTGAAAATGAGTTAATTGACGACAATTGAATATTTTGTGTTCCAAACCTTCAGTTTTTTCATCTTTTGGGTTTTCTGGGAATGCGTTGATTGATAATATTGCAGTCATCAAAGTCAAATTTTCATCAAAACCTTTCACAAAAAAATTAACCTATTTCATGTTTTTTTTTTCAACAGATGACGCCACTTTCCACTCAGTAAGAGTACTAAATTTTTTTGTCAACAGATGACGCCACTTTCCACTCAGTAAGAGTACTAGCGGGTGTTAACAGATGACGCCACTTTCCATTCAGTAAGAGTACTAAGTGGCGGGGCCTCCACAGGGTGCCCACCCCTGCGGAGGGGTCAGCCGGATTGTGAAGGACGGGGATCGACGGGCCGGGCCAAATTCGAACCCGGGTCCTTCAGAGTGGAAAGCCGAAACATTTCCACGCGGCCAATCCGGTTCGATTGTCAAGTTTCATTCCTTGGAAACATTTATCATGTGATCCGGGCACGGCCCATTGATCCCCGCTCTCCATAATCCGGCTGATCTCTCTGCAGGGGTGGCAGCCTGTGGAAGGACATTTTTCGCCCAGTTACCTAATACTCTACCACAATGGAAAATGGCGACATCTGTTATAAAAAAGAGCATTCGGATTCGATTACGAGCCATTCTTTGCAAAATTTATTTATCAATCTGGTAACAATACCTCGATCCCTGTTTTCTACAGTCCGATTGACCTCTCCTCAGTGAAGGTGAAAAAGTGAACAGGAATTGCTTATGGCAACACTTAGTTGGCTTTGGCCACTAGCATTCAACAGAGTGGATAGCTGCGTCAACTATTGACCAAAAATATACTTTATTATCTATATTATATTTATTTAAAAGAAATTTCAGTTTTCAGCGAGTCAATATTATGTTTACATCAATGTTTCATAAGCTATAATTTATTTTCTGTAGAAGTAACAGCTAAATAATATATAAAAATATAAATAATCATGGAAACTCATGGCTTATCATTATCGCAATCATAAATCTTTTATTATTATTATTTTATGTTGTACTACTTAGGAGGCTTATTAATATCCTCCATAGGCTGTTTACCTCTGTAATGAGATCGGCATCTGTTGAATGAATGGATTGAGGAAACTGAGCCCAGATCCCTGCAGAAAAAATATGGCTGTATTAGAGGTCGGAATTGAATTATGATCTTCCTGATAGAAAGCCAATTCTTTGTTACACGATTATCCGGCTGAGACACTCAGAGTATCAATGAAAAAATATATATAATGGTAGATAATGATAGAAATAAGATATTATTTATAGAATTTTTATTTAAGATAATTGTATTATAATTTTAATTTGATACAATTATAATTATATTTTACATAAATAGGATAATGTATTTAATTATTAAGTAATTTTTGTGTAATCACTAAAATTACAGAGTTTATACTAACTTTCAAAAAATATCTAGCTGCTCGAATTTTTTTCTCAGAATTTGAAAAAAGAAAATTGATGTTATTTTTCTTCCTTTATACCGCTTTCTAACAAGTGACTAAGTACAAGAGGGAGACCAGATCTCACCAGCTTACATAGTCCCATAACGATTTTTAATGGTGTTCAACGGCTAGACACGCCCTCCTTCTTTATAAAAGAAAGATAGGAAATAGATTCAATCCTAAATCATTCCAGTAAAAGTCTAACAAAATATCACAAAACTATATGGCCGACAACTGATGGATGCTAAGAATAATTTTTTAATATTCAATGAAGATTAAAATGATATTCTTATTTTATGTCGATTGACAGGCTGCATGGTAGCTTTCTACACTTCAACTTAGAAGATCCATGATCGAATCTGAATCCCCTTTACAGATTTTAAGGTATCCGGGATCTGTCCGCTGATTCTAATTTCATTTTTGCAAATCCTATTTGAGAGCTATATTGAGCTCTAAAATTGTCTACACTTAATAATCTCTGGTTGGAAAGCGGAATAAAAGCTAGCAGAAAGAAAGTATTCTCAAAGTTACTTACCATTTATTCAAATCGATATAATGTATAACAAAATTTATGAATTATAGTTTTTACGAAACTGTAATGCCCTTTTCTTGTATTTTTACAAACAAAAGATATTACAATTTTTGCATACTTACACTTTTCTGAATGCGTTCCTTCGGAAAGTTGAAAAATCACGATTTTCATCAGGCCTGTACATATTATATTAATTATTATTAAACATACCTATTTGTTATTTATTTAAAGCAAATGAATAAGAATAACAAAATTAATATAATAATTAATATTAATAAAATAATATAATTAATAAATATAACCACCGTTTCCGCTAATGTTCGGATCTTTCTGTCCGGCGATCCCCGTCCTTCATCATCCAGCCCCCCTCTATGAGAGTGAGTGCAGCCCGTGGTTGGAACTGGCCCCGCCCCCTTAGTAATCTCTGATTCAGTCTGTGGTTGGAACTGGCCCCGCCCCCTTAGTAATCTCCCTGATTGGAAAAGGGGTGTAAAAAAATTATATTAATATAGAAACGCATAATCTAATTCACACAGACGATATAAAAGTGTCGAATTGCGATGTACCATTATATAAAGGAAGCTAAAAGTAAGAGCATAATCAAGTAAGTATAACTGAATAGAATTAGTATAAATTAATTAATTAATTATATTTTTCCTAATCCTTCTAATTATTTTTTTCTCTTGCATATTACAGATTTAACTATCAAAGTGAACTGCATGGAAAATATTATCATGGCATTAAAATGTTTTTCTACTAAAGATAGATTTTTATTTCGTTGTTGAAGATTAGGAAGAATTATAATTTTTCTAGAATTATTGTAGACTACCTAATTATTGTAGACAATCCTAATAAACATCTCTAAGAAGAAAAGTTATGATCATAAAACCAATTATAACTAAGATAAATAATATTAATAAGTAAATATTGATTACATCTTAAAATTAAATCTGTAGTTAAAAGTCATAGATATTAATTTTTGATGATGATAAATATAGAGTAACCTGAGGCAAAAGTTCGCAGCGGGTAAAAGTTCGCAACGCATGAATTTTAAATTAAATGGAATCAACTGTACATGTATATATATATATAAATGTTTAATAAACATTTATGTGCTTATGTGCATTTTTTTAATTTTATGGAATCAACTGTATATGTATATATATATATATAAATGTTTAATAAACATTTATGTGCTTATGTGCATTTTTTTAATTTTAATTTATAACCCATAAATGATATTTTATATGTTTTCAGATTAACTGGCCATTCATATTATTTTTCTTGTCTATGACTTATAATTTTTATGCATAGTATTACTATTTTTTTTAAGATTTTTATAATAAAGCAGTTGTAAATAAAATGAAAAGTGTTCTATTGTATAATTTAAGAATCTTAATATTCAATGAATGTACATTAGAGGTTTAATACATATTACAAAAATTATTAAAGTGTATGTCATTACAGTTAAGTGCTTCACTGTCTAACAGGTGCTAGTATAAAGGCTGATATCCTCCTATTCTTTGAACTGTCAGACAAAAGTTTAGGAACTTCTAATTTCGCTTTTTTACTTATATCAAGAGAAAATGATTATAATATGAATTTTTTACATTTTGTTCATTCTTTTATCATAATAACCTAAAAATTTCTTTAAAATGGATATTTTAATAAATTTTTTATTTAACTCTATTTTAATCCAAATCATGTAATTCATTTGTCAACTTTGGATCATTAAAAATTTATGAACCTGTTGCCTGAATTTCTGAGTTGAGTTGAGTTATCTGAGTTGTTATATAGTGTTCTACGTCTCCTCCTCAGTTTGCATTTATTTTTTTGTCCAGCTATCTTGAACCGATAATTTATAATTTGGGAAAGTTTGGCCCCTTGTAAATAATGTGATTTTGATGTTTTTACACCCATAAAATTCAATAAATTAGTTTCATTCAAAAATTTAGAAGTTTTAATTTATCAAAGAAACAAAGCAACCAATACCACACTTGATGATCAATGCAGAAGTTGGCATCCTAGATTATGGTGGGAAATAATTAGCTGATTATTACATAAGTTTATTTAAATATTTATGTTTTCTTTAAAATATAAGTAATTTTTGTATTATCTGCAGTCAAAATCACTAATTAGTAGACTAGGGGTGTAAAACTATTAACAAAAAGCATTCATTAAAGTCAAAAAACTGATCTCAGGCTATGGGCTAGTTTCATTATGTTAACTAACAAGGAGAGGACACAGCTGACTACCCACCGATTTTGATGAAACTGAACTGACGTAATCTAGAACAAAAAATATCGAATATGTGTCCGAGCGTTTGTGCCAATACACCCTATAAATAAAAATATTAGCCTTTAAAATTTAGGATCGGTGAGCGTAAGAAATAAGAAAGAGAAAAAGAGCATTTCTAACACTACCCTCGTAGCATAGTGTGTTTGTGCCGATCCCGTAATCTCAAGGTTGCAGCTTCGAGACCACTATTATCAAAAAGAAAACTTCTTTAATTAAAAGAGTGCATGGTTTTCATTTAATATGGTATACATTAATTGTTATTTCTCGATCATTTACACGTTTCGTGTAGAGAAAAATATCCAATTCACATAGAGTGAAAAATGATACTGTGGAACCACGGATTATGTACAGTACAACAGGATGTGCAACTCTCATAGGCTCCCATTAAACTCAATTTTGAGTGGCGCCCTCAATTAATTATAGTTAGCCCAGGAGCTCGAGATCGCTTGGTTCAAATTACCGGTCAGAGTGAAGATTCAATTAAGTAAGAAATTTTTTTGATAACTTATTTGCAAAATAACATTTCAAAATTCAAATTTTGTGAAAGTAACTTATTTTATTATAAAATAGTATATTTAACTGAACTTACACTATTTGTTTTTTTAGAATAATTTATTTATTTTTTAAAGAAAATTAGAGAGATATTTTAGTATGTATTTATTATATTGAAGATTTACAGTTGCTATTCATTTCATTGTATAATCAAGTATTACATAGCATTGTGGGGTTTTCCGGGCAGAAATGTAAATGTGGAATCAAACAGGCTTATGGTCTAAAAGCGGTCCATATTTAATGCAAGGGTAAGGATGATGAACAAGGCAATACAACTTGAAGAATCGAGACAGAGAACAACATTGAAATTAAATTCAACAGCTTCTTTATTATTAACAAAGAGAGATTTCTATTTACACATTTTGAATACCGACAAACAGACAGAGAGACCTTGATTTTGTAGCGATGATAAACACGCTTGGTAACACTTTACTTCAGGTCAACTGCCTTTATGAACAGTCTTTAGTCCCTTTTTTAAATAGTCTTTAGTCCCAAAGTTATTGACGACGATGATGAACACAGCAGATGGTAATATCAGAGAGGACTTCTATAAACTTCTCTGACGTCTTTCCAGATATTCCAAGAATACGTATAATTCCAAAAATGCAAAGTAGAGCACAAGCAGGAGGATGGACGACGTTAGCAATCACAAGACAAGACAAAGCCAAGTCTTAGAACCAAAAGCGTTGACTTTCCTTGCCCTAGCTCTTTTATCCATATAACCTCTTTCTCACCTTTCCCGGGGATGGCTTCCCAGATGGTTCAAGTGTCAAGTCTTAGACTTTGCATTGACACCTGAATAAACCATCTATAATTTATTATCACGAAAAGAATAATAACGATATTGATTATATTCTGTTATTCATTACAATATTGTCATCACATTCCTCGACTTATCTCCGAGACAACAAAAGGAGGGTTGCCGATCCCCACAGCATTTTTGCTTCCGAAAAGAAAAATATTTAGTACAAGTAGTTTTCCATATGAAATAATATGAATAAAAATATTATGATGTTCCATTAGTGCTTAATTGAATATGTAAATATGTACATTGTTTAACACTTTATCTCTTTTGACCTATTCTACCATCACAATGTTGTTGTGACAATGGTTTTATTGAATAATATTACTGGTATTCTTTTCCATCAACTACAGAAATTGAATACTGTTTGAATCAATGTTAGAGTATTAAAAATGGGGAATTTAGTTTAAAAGCTGATAAATTTTTTTCTATTTTGTATATCTGAATTTAATAATAAATTTTATGCATGTTTTTGGCTTCCAAGATATTGGGTTGTCCGAAAAGTTCGTGCTGATTTTTAAAAAAATTCAAAGGCAGCACATTAAATTTCAATATATATTTATTCAATTATATAGTCACCATTTTTTTCCGCAATTTTTCTCCATCTTTCACGTAACTTGAAGATTCCATTCTTGCAGAACTTATCAGGTTATTCGGTGAAAAACTTTTCGGTGTGTTTTTTTTTTTGGTCATGTCAACCAAAGAGTTAAATTTTTGCCATTAAGGGAATTTTGCAAAGACCTAAGTAAGTGAAAATAAGAAGGTGCAATGTCTGGATGGGGCTGGGGTAGCATATCCCAGTCTACCACCAATAATTTTTGTTGAATGGTCAAAGACACATGAGGCCTAGCATTGTCCTGATAAAACACAACACTTTTCTGATTAGCTAGTTCTTGGCATTTTTTATTTTTTTTTTGAATCATTGTTCTCAATTCATCTAATTGTGAGCAATACTTGTCTGAATTTATCAACTGGCTGTTTGGTAGGAGCTCATAATGCAGGATTCCTTTCAATCCCATCAGACAGAGCATGACTTTCTTCGGGTGAAAACCGGCTTTTGGGGTGGCTAATGGGGATTTATTTTTCATAATATTTTTAACATTTACCCCAGAATTTTTCACTCAATGTTTATTATTATTATTTATTATCATTACAGGTAAATAAAACAAAAAGTTTACACTACCTGGTTAACAAAGGTGTAACCCCAATTGTTAGTTTGGGTATTTTCATTTACAATTTTTACAAATACATTACTTGATTGTCTAACTAATTCTTTTAATGTAGTAAAAAAATTAGTATAAAACAGACAATATGGGAACATTCTTAGGATTTTTACAGTTTTTATTAGGGGTATATAAAAGACAACATAAGATCGTATGACACAATTCGGAGGATTAAAATTAGCCATTAATGAACCAAATTGTAAGTTGCAATAATTGTATAGATATTTGGCATCAAAGAAAACTATGCGACTGTGAATAGTCTGAACTTAGTAGCTGCATAACCAAAAGTAGTCAGAGGTGTCTAGGTTGTTTGTAATTATTGCATATATAATTTTTTTAGTATCTTGTAGTGTTGGGATATTAGCATTTCCATATTTTTTCAGAAACGGACCAAACTATGAGACCGTAATCGATTACTGATTGGATAAAAGTAAGCAGTATAATATGTAAGATGTTATAATTACGTAAATAATAGAGGTTGAAGCAAATGATTCCTAGTCTAATAGATAATTGCTTTATTAGGTGGTAGATCTGATGTGTATAAATTAGTTTGTCATCCATGATTATCCCAAGATCATTTTTAGTACGAATTCGTTTTATAGAGACAGAATTAATAGAGAAGGTTGGAGTATTAACTTCAGATAATGCAAGATCATTCTGTCAGTTTTTTTCTGTTAATATTAAGTTGATTATTATTTAACCAGGCAAAAAGAATAGATAGATCATTTTGCAGAATAGTATAATCAGTATTAAGGATTTTTATGTCTGCATAGGCATAAAGAGTAGATTTGATTAATGTGAAAATTGGATCAATATAAACTGAAAAGAGGATTGCACTTAAAGGGGATCCCTGCAGTACCCCAACACATAAAGGAAAGTATTCAGAAAAAATGTTGTTTTTTTAATAATAGCGAATCAATGAGTAAGGTAGAAATAGATCCAGTTCACAACTAAAGTCAAGATCATAACGATTTAAAAGCCTGTCACACAAGATTGAGTGATTTACTGTGTCGAAGGCAGAGGACATATCAAGGTAAACAACTTGTGTTGGAATGCCTTTATTCAAATTATATAGAATCAGGTTTTGTGTTTCTAATAGATTTGTAGTAGTTGACCTCTTATGTATAGCATAATGCTGATTTGAACTTAGTCGATTTTGCAAGTGAAACGCTAAAAATTGCAAGATTGTTTTCTCAAAAATGTTCAACATGGCAGATGTAACTGATATCGGTCTATAGGAGTAAGGTATATTTTTATCTTTGTATGGTTTAAGAATAGGGTTAATGAACGAATATTGCCACTGAACAGGGCAATAAGTATTTGCAAGGCAAAGATTAAAATGGAAAATTATATGATTAACAATCTCTGAGGATAACCTTTTAAAAAATATTATAGGGATTAGATCTGGTCCTATAGCGGGACTCTTCAAAGAGATTAAGACTTTTTTAAAATGGGTACATTCTATTATATTTTTATAGATTACATGGTTTGAAGTATTTTTAGATAATGAAAATTCAGAGTTATTGTTTTTTGGGAGTGAAAACTTACTTTTAAAATAGTAGAACAGCTCATCCATGATGTCATTAGAAATGAAACTGTTATTAGTTATTTTTAACATTTTTAGTAAAAGAAGGTAGTCTTCCAAAAGAATCTAGAAGAGGTGATATATTTAATAGGTAGCAATTTAATGTAGTTCTCACGTGCATTTTTCATTAGTTTCAAGTATTGCTTATCATATAATCTGTATTTATGATAATATTTTTGTAAACGATAAGCACACCAATTGCGAAAGAATCTATTACTTAAATTTTTAACACATCAGATATTTTTATTTATCCAAGGAGTGAAAGAAGCACATTTCCGAATTTTAGGAATGGCAACGTTAATGATTTCATAAAAAATAGAATACAGTGGGTGATCGGTTAACAAACAAATCGGATAACGAACACATTTTCGAAAGATTTTTATGTTTGGATAACGAACACTTCACAGAACAAACTGTGGGACCTACGGACTGATGGAATGACAGGTCAGCTCAATGGTTGCGTGGTAAAGCTATGGCTTACGATTCTGGAGGATTCGGGGGTCCCACTCCTCCAATTTTTCAGGAGGGATCTGGGCCCGGCCCCGTTGAAATTTATCCTTCAATCTTCCGGTTGACTCCATCATGGGTGTTGGTCAGCCTCACAGTTGACTCCTTCATGGGTATTGGTCAACCTGTGATGATGGCGTCTCGATAAGTGGCTGCCTCCAGATAAAAATAGTCCATAAGGATATTTTGGCTTAACTAACCTAACGGAATGACAGGCTTAAGGCTTCGTGTTGGTGGATTTATGGGTAAGGATGGAAGAACAGTAATTTTTTCCAATTAAAATGAACTCGGAGACAACGTAAAACAAATCAAAGATTTATTAAAGAAGGTAAGAGAGAGATTTTACAATTTTTTGATCATAGAATGGCACCCATATCAGGTTGAGGTCAATAGACTTGGGGATCTCTACCACGACAATGCTATTAACCACTTCTGAAAAATCCTGAAGGAGAGAGAAAAGCAATCGACATTGGACAGATTCTTTATCGGAAAATAAACATTTAAAGGAAAATGCAAGATTATGTATGTATATATTATTGTTATTACATATAAATAAACGTAGTAAAAATTTTATAATTTTTTATTTGTTGTTTTTTTGGGTCTCCAGAATGAATTAATCAAATTCCTATAAAAATCTATGGTAAATCGATGATCGATTAACAATTTGGATAACGAACATTGTCTTGGAACACATTATGTTCATTAACTGATCATCGACTGTAAACAATATCAAGCAATTCTTGAATCAAATATGATTGTGAATATAAAAAAGACCAGTCAGCAATTGAAAGTAAAAAGTTAACGTAACCCCAATCAGCTTTATGTTTTGTTGTTAGTCACCTCTTTATGTGTATTATGCTTCATAATAAACAAGATGAGGACATGGTTGGATTGAAAGCTCTCAGAAGTCCATGCTTGAATATCACAGTTTAAGTAAAAAATAAGATCCAGAAAATTTTCTTCAGAAGTTGGAAAAGTCACACTTTGATTTAGTTGAAAGAAGTAAACAATATCGGCCAAAAAATAACTTTCTTGAATTGTCGTGACAGAAAATGGCTTACCATTGGTCCACTTTATGTTTGTGAGATTAAAATCTCCAAGTACTATAGTAGAATAAGATGAACATTTTGCTAAACAGGTAGAAATACAACTCTGCAGCTTGAGAATATCTTCTAAGGTTATAGACCACGATAAATAGACCAGAATAATACAAATTTGCAAAACTTTGGAAATGATACAAATATAAATATCTTTATATTGTTTAAAGATATAAAAGGAGTCTGACGCAGTAGCAATCAACAGGCCCCCCCACCTCTAGCGTTCGTTCTAATAGCCATAAATGATGAGTAGTTATAGTGATTAAACAAAGCATCTATATCTGGCATCTCCTCTACCATCCAGGTCTCTACAGTACAAATGATGTCAAATTGAGAGCTTAATATATACTCTAATGTGCTAAACTTGTTTTTAATTGATCTGGCATTGATCAAGGAAACACTTTAAGTAATGATTAGATGAATTGGATATTGCACTCTGCTGAATAAACCATCTTATTATAAATAATCCATATCACCTATCATTATTTGCTTCAAAAATGGTTTCTTCTTGTTACATTTGTAGAGCAAATCACAGATGGAAATATAATCCATCAGATTTTTCTCTATTAAATTGTGTGGAACCAATACATCAAAATAATTTATGTAGCCAAGCTTCACAAAATCCTTGTGGACAGTGGTTTTTGATATTTTTAACATTTAATACTAATTCACATGTTATGTAGCATGAGTTACTCTCAATCAGTGTTTTGATTTGATCTTCATTAGTGGTATAGGGAGTACCTGGGCATTCTTGATCATCAAGGTTGTAATCACTAGCTTTAAATTTAGCAAGCCACTTCCTCACAGTTCTTTCAGCTGTGTAGCACCTTCCCTGTAAAAAGCGCATCTTATTTGCTGCTTGCCTGATATTTTTGCCATTCCAATAAAAAAAAAGCATCAAGTGCCTATAATGCACTTCATTTCCTTCCATATTCAAAAAGGTATAAAACTGACAAAAATCAATATATCTTTACCAAATTTTTTCTAAAAATGGCTGAAATATTACCATTTAGAATATGTGCATGTCATTTTTTTTTTCATGCTTATATATTCAGATGTCCTAATAACACCTACTGGAAATCAGCATGAACTTTCAGACAACCCAATATAATTTTATTATTATTGCACATCTGAAGTGATTGATATCCTAAAAACCAATTATTAATTTCCATGTATAATATTTTCAATTATCAGATCATCTCATAAATGGTGAAATGATCTATTGATTATTTGAAACTGAATTACTTTTTCAAAGAAACTCTATACATTTTTCAAGATATAAAATTATTTTTGAGGTAAATCTTTCATATAGCACAATCATAAATTTGTGCTTATATGACAGAAACAAAATCTTCAATAAGTAAGTTTTACCTTTAGCAACAAACTATCTTGAAAATGCATCACATAAAAGCTTTTTTAATAATCAGGCTTGTAATATTTCTTATTTCCAATAGCTGCCTTCTTGGATTGAATATCTGATTTTACTGCATCATTTTTGTTGAGAAATGATACAGTAAAAATGTCCAATTTTTGCAATATTCAATCTAAGATGATAGTTGCTTTTGACCAATTGGGCATTTAATTAGGAATGTGAATAATCTGTTTGCTATTTGCTGTTAGCAAATAGCAAACAGATTATTCATATTCAACAGATTCTCTTTTGTTTTTGAAAGTTTTATTTGTTTTTGCTTTCATATTCCATAGATCCTTTTTCAAACATCAGACATAAATTCCCTTTTGTTTTTTTCTTAATTTTTTGTTAGTAATATTTATTATTGTCAGCAGATATTTCTAACAAACAATATGTTGAAATAATCTGCAATACTGCTATCAATAAACATCATTGTCACTGTAACAATAATGATGTTTACTGATAGCAGAATTAAACAATGTTGGTAGAATCTGTGATTAAGTGTGTTATTAAACTAATTTAGGAATTCACTTATGCCATAGCTCTGTTGACAGTTTCTTGTAACTATTAAATATATGTTTATTTTTAAATAATATTTTAATAATACAAGTAAAGTGTATCCCCAATCTAAATTTGAAATATTTTGCTTTAAAAATTTTGCTAACCTTTGTGTTAGGACTATGATCACTGTTCATGTTGTGAAAGATAGCAGAATAGTGTGTGCAACTATGGTTCACTATCATGATTCAGTAAACCATCAAATGGTGCAAATATGAAATGCATATAACTACTTATTTTCTGTTGTATTGTTTATATATCATTAAAAAATATCAAAAAAGGTCTAATAGCAATAACCCTATGGGTAACAGTGATAAGATTCTTTCAAAGATTGTAAATAAATACATATACATCATTGCATCTATATTCTTGTTATTTATGCCAAATAAAAAGAAATTTTTCTAAAAGCCTGAATTTTTTTTTTTCCTCATTTTTCACTTCCATCATATATACTCCAAAATCCAGAAAAATTCTAAATCTGAAATACAGTGGGTGATTTAACGAACAGTTTGAATAATGAACAAATCAGATAACGAATCCTTTTCGAAAGATTTTTATGTTCGGTTAACGAACACATATTCAGATAATGAACACCTCACAGAACAAACTGTTGGACCCGCGGACTGACAGAAAGACAGGTCATAGCTGCGTGGTAAAGCTGTGTGGCTTACCATCCAGGAGGATCTCGGTCCCACTCCTCCAATTTTTCAGGAGGGGTCTGGGCTCGGCCCGTTGAACCTCATCCTTCAACCATCCGATTGACCTCATCATGGGTGTTGGCCAGCCTGTGATGAGCTCTAGAAAGTAGAAAGGGGCTGCCTCCAGATAAAAAATATCTCACAAGGATATGGCGGCTTAATTAATCTAACGGAATGACCGGCTTAGGCCTTGTGCATTCATATACTTATGGGTAAGGATGGAAGAACAGTAGTTTTTCCCAATTAAAATGAGTTATGGGTAAGGATGGAAGAACAGTAGTTTTTCCCGATTAAAATGAACTGGAGACAATGTAAAATAAATCAAAGATTTATTAAAGAAGGTAAGAGAGAGATTTTACCATAAAACAAATCAAAGATTTATTAAAGACTGTAAGAGAGAGATTTTGCAATTTTTTGGTCTTAGAATGGCACCCATACCGGTCTGGGATCAATAGGCTTGGGGGTTTCTACCACAACAATGCTATTGATCACTTCTGAAAAATCCTGATGGAGAAAGAAAAGCAACTGAAATTGGACAGATTTTTCATTGAAAAATGAACATATAGATCAAAATGCAAGGCTATGTATTTATATATTATTGTTATTACATATAAATAAACATAGTAAGAAATTATATATTTTTATTTATTTTTTTTTTTGGGTCTCCAGAACGAATTAATCAAATTCCCATAAAAAGTTTTTTTGGGTCTCCGGAATCAAATTCTCATAAAAACCTACGATAAGTCAATCATCGGTTAACAAACAATTCAGATAACGAAGATTGTCTCGGAACGGATTATGTTCATTAACCGATTACGCACTGTACTCTGTCCCAGACATTTCAGATTAATAATATCCAGCTTGTACAGGAGGCCAGTAACTTACAACAGGGTTGTATTCAAAATTTTTGGTCTCAGTTCAAATTTGTCATAACTTAGAACATGATTTTTTTCATAAGTGTAGTGTTATAAATGAAAGATATGTTCCCCAACCACCAGAATGCAATATTGAATATCCAATATGCTTTTAAAATATAGTAGTATACAGTAATGTTGAATAAATACTATTTATTCTTTTAAATGAGAAAATTATGCATTTCATGTCTACTAGAACTTTATATGAGTTAAAGAAAACACAAGTTTCTAACATTTGCTGCATGTTCTGAATTGAACTCACTTGTCAGATCCAATAACAGATGGTGTTAGAGTAGCAGCTTAAATTTGGGCCCATAAGCTGTATCTTGTCACATTATTATAACTGCAAGAATATAAAAGATATTTAGAAAAAACTAGTTGTTTTTCATGAAATATTTGAAAATAGCTAAGTATGTTTTAAAATTGTTTTGAAATTCAATATAATAGAATTTTTTTGATACAAAACTTTCACTTCAAATTTATAAAAACTACTATCATTTATAAATGATTTTATAATTTTCAACATGAATTAAAATGTAAATAATTAGCATAATCAACTCATCAGACTATTTCCTTGTAAAATTTTTTACCTATGAAGCATTAGTTTTAAATGCTACCGCAACAAACAAAAAGATGTCAAATGTGGTCCTTTGAAGAGAATGAGTTTGAAAATGATGTATTAGTGAAAAGTTAAAGATTGAAGAGTATTACAATTGTGAAATAAATAAATAATTATAAGGTTACATATATTAAAGTACACTGCCCTCCAAAAATTGAGCAGAAATACAAATTTGAAGATGGCTATAACTAGTGATTATTTTTCCCTGAAATTGTGTGGCCTTGCATCATAATATACAAATATTAAAAAATTTACAATATAATGATTCGGCCAATCTGAAAAATGCAAATGAGGGAGCTGGATTAAAAAAAGTGTTTTCCTTTATTGATTACCATTGCAACTGAGAACAGTTCAAAAATTTGGGGATAGACATTTTCATCATTATGCCACCTAGAAGACATCTGGATGATGCAACATAATGGCAAGCTATTGGCAGATTACAGGCTGAACAATCCATCATGGAAGAGTAGGTTCTATTGGCATTAACCATACTGTAATCTCATGGTTATGGATACAGTTTCAAAGTATATGGATAGCAATCAGAAGACCTGTTTCAGGCCATCTTAGAGTGACAGCCCCTTCTGATGATTGCTACTAGTCTTTACTGGTAAGACATAACTGTTAAGCAACAGCATCTATTCTATGGATATGCCTTATGGCAACTATAGAAAGGTCTGTATCAACAAGTACTGTTTGTCGAAGGCTTCATAGGCAAGATCTCTATTATGATGACAAGCAGTAATGTGTGTGCCATTGCAGCTAAGCACAGGTGTGACAGATTACAGTGAAGTGTTGAGTGTGTCAATTGGACCAGAGATCAATGGAGCTATGTCCTGTTTATAGATGAATCTTGATTTTCCCTTGAACCAGAAAACAGACAACTGAGGTGAGGAGAAAGGCTGAGTTTTTCTTGGCATTCTCTGGGCACACTGATCTCCATGTGTTTGTAAATGGCATTGTGACTACATTGAGATATTGGCATAAAGTTTTTGACTCCTATTGCAGATCTTAATGAAGCTCAGTAGGCCTACACTTTTTTCTAATGGATGATGATGCCTGTCCACACAATCACAACTGATGGATGGATACCTCTTGGAACAAGGTATACAACATATGTGTTGGCCACATGCTCTCCATATCTTAATCCTATAGAGCAGAGCTTCTCAAACTTTTTTCATTCATGACCCCATTTTTCATTAAGAGATTTTTTGCAACCCCATTAATTTCATCTTTAATCAATGATTAAGGAGAACTTTTTATAAAGCATTACATAAATAAGTTAGAAGTGCTGACAAATAATCAGCACTTAAATGTATCTCATGTATATAAGTTTTATTTTCTATAAATAAAAAAAATAAAGATTAAGAAGAGAATTGATTATTCTTTTCCATTATTTGATTTTATATCTTTATCAAAAAGATCAAATTCAAATTATTATTATATCATTAATAATGATCCAGTTTTGAACATTAAAAATCATATTTAATCTTTTAATAGATTATATAAATAGTTCACTATTATAAAAGCACTATTAGCAGTTAAAGTTAAATAATTCACTTTTTAATAAATTTAATAACGTTTTTGGTATAAACTATACCATCATCAGTTACATTGTACATTCTGTTTTTTTATTGTACAATGTAACTGATGATGGTACAGTATATACCAAAAACATTTTTAATTAATAAATGTTCAATTAGACTGCACCAAACACAAACTACAAGTAAAACTACTCAAGAGCCCTTTAGCAGTCAAAAGATTTTTTTTTTTTTTGACTGCTAAAGGGCTCTTGAGTAGTTTTACATTTTTAATTTATTAAAAAGTGAATTATTTAACTTTAACTGATAGTAGTGCTTTTATAATAGTGAATTATTTATTTAATATAAGTAAGCAGTTTCTTAGAATATTTTAAGTTTCATTAATAGATTATACTTGAGAAACCAAATACAAGATATAATGAATTTCTTAAATTTCAGCATATGATATAATTGATTCTAATAACATATTTGAATTTAATTCAAATAAGATATTTATGAAAAATTTTGCTATAAAATCTTTTTTTTTATTAATATTAATTATTCCATATTGACTGTATTTTATAGGTGAATTTTATTCAAATTGTATTTATTTATGTTAGTTATAAAGATCTGGTAGATGGATAAAGATAATATATATAATGTTTATATACAGAAAAACCTGTGCTGGTGGCCAACCTGCAAGCTGTGGCTACCTTAATATCTGCCCAAGCATATTGCAGGATTTTTAAATTGTGTAAATTGGCCATCTGCGTTCCATGGCCATGGCCAGTGATATTTAATTTTGCCACCTTGTGTACAACATCTACTAGGTGGCCAGCAAATCGTGTTTTGATCAGAAATGCCAGATGGGCTGTAGATCTTCTATCAGATGAGCATTTTAAAGTGAAAATATCCCGAAAACGGGCATTAATTGGTAATTTCTTTCCTTAAATTTAATTAGCAATGTGAAATTGCTTCATAAATTTTGTATTTTAAACTTTGATGTTTAATAAAGAAATTTGTAGTTAACTGTTTCTGGTGGCCAACCTGTGCTTGGTGACCATAATCTCAGCCATCGAAAGGTGGCCACCTAGCATAGGTTTTCTTGTAATATCAATATTCAGTGGTGCCTCACAATTCGTCACTAATTCATCGCCGAAGTAATGTCGAATTGAGAAACTGTCGCATTGCGAGACAACATTTCCATATAAGACTATGTAAAATAGATTAATTCGTTATCGGTCCCCATTCCACTACCCTAACAGGTGAAGTGAGAGAGATACACTATATTATTTACTTTATTATATGTGTTTTATTATTGTATAACACACTAAATTACAAAATACACTATTTTATACACAACACACAATTTATTAGCCCTTGGATGTTGGAATGAAGTCTTCCAGCAGACACCCTAGCACCCATAATCTTCTCTCTCTGTTGCAAAATGTTGCTACAGCTGTCCTAGGAATGTCATACTCCAGTTCCATTTTAATTGTTCTACCTTTCTGCACTTTATCTACATTTTTTTTCTTTGTCTGCTCAATTGAGTGTTGTTCTTTTCGGAATTATTATTCTGGTCAGTTCTCTTTGAACCCATCTTTATATTTCACCCAAAAAAATAATAATAATTACAACTTTTTTTATTTTCTGAAAGATGTAGAATTGAAAATTAACAGAAACAACACGGGCAAACACCCAAGTAGCTCAAAAAGAACTGACAAATAGCAAATGACATCACACAATTCCATGCAAGCGGATGCGCAAACCCACGAAACTCAAATGTGAATTGCGAGACCGATGAATTGCGAGGCACCACTGTATAACATTTTCCATTTTGGATTGAAAGGACCAAAAATATGGAAACTTTTTATGTGAAATCAAATTTACTTTAAGTTCATAAATTTGTAATACCAGTATTACAAATCAAAGATATTAAATATTAAACTTCAGTTTATTTAAATGGTGTCACTATTAATAAATATTAAAAGTTATTTTGACAAAGATATTTTAATATCTTTGTCAAAATATCTTTTTGTCAAAGATATTAAAATATTTTGACAAAGATAGTAATTTTGATATTAAATACAATTGTTTCATTATTTGTTTTTAGATAATTCTATGAAATTCATATTTATCATATTTTTTATTTAGACAATGGAAAAAATGGGCTGCTCATTCTGGCTTTGATTATCGGCTTTGCTATGGTGATATTACACTTACATTTCTTCATAAACCTAAAAAACCAGTATTTGAATCACCCAAATCAAAAAAGAAACCTTTTGTAAATCTAAAAAAGACTTCTGAATTAATTAAAAAATCTCAGGATAAAAATATTAAGAAACCTGGAAATACTGAAACAATAAAAAAATTAACAGATATTGTTTCAACAGAATCAGCAGCTGAATCAGAAGATGAATTTGTTGGAATTGAAGGAAATTTGCCTAAGTAAGTTTGAACAAAATGTTACTATTCTTAATTAATTACAATATGCAAAATAAATAATTTATATTTATGAATAAACGATTAGAATTAGATTAATGCAAATAGTATTTTGTCAGATTTTGGAATTAATATTAAACTATGAAATTTAATATAAAATTATAGTTTTATTGTGGCACAAAATAATATGCAAACATTTTAAAAATTGCAAACTTAGTTTTGCTTGTTTTCATAAAAATTCAAACAATTTTTTACTATTGTTAGCAGCATATTTTACGAAAATTAATGAATATTTAATAAACACTATTGATATTTAGCAATATTATAATTTAAATTTATCATAACATGCATAGACATTGCTATAAAATGTTTTTAAGTAATTCAACCTAATTCATACCAAACAAATCTTTTCATGCTTATAACCAAAATTTTAATAATTTTAAATATATTTGACTAATGTTAGTACCATCTTGGAATTAACAAACAGTTAAATTAAAAGTTGTTCCATCTATGAATTAATAATTAAAAATTCTATATAAATTATCTGAAAAAAAACTTGCCTCAGCTTGGATTGAATTAGTGACTTTCAGGCTAACATTCTGATATCCTAACTGCTAGATCAGTAAGGCCATCTGGTAGGCTGAATCTTCAGACATCATTATAATGAATTTTAGAATTTGAAAATTATAGACATAAGACTCAGCTAGTAGAAATATTTCTGATTGGATTATAATCAAACCAAGGTCCACAATGGCACTAGACAGACATTGGACTGGCATAATCATATTACAAATTAAATCCCAAACGGTAATAATCTAATTAAATCTAATTCATGCCTAACAAATCCGTAATGCTTATAATTGAAATTTTGAACTAATTTGAAATAAGTTTGACTAATATTAGCATCACAAATTAATTAATTAAGAATGTGCCATCTCTGAATTAATAATTGAAATAGAATTTTCACTTAATATATTGGAAGAAAAAACTGCCTCAGGGTTGAGATCAAACTAAATTTTCTGGATTTGTATGCATGTGAATTGCATTAACCATTTGGGTCCTTGAGGATTTAATTTGTTTTAAGTAATAACTAATAAGTATCACTTAAATAATTTAATGAAAAATATATTTAAAAGTGCAAGTAAGCAATCACAGAATTATGCATAATTAGCAGGTTATATACTAACTGTGTCATAAACCAAGTACAGTAGTACTTGGTTTATGACAGGCTTCTGTTTGAATGTTGAAATCATAAATTAGAGTCAAACTCTGAGATCAAAAATGTCCAAAATTTATGGATTATTCACTACCAATATTTATTATTACATTCTTTTATTGTAATAAATTTAACAAATACAATAATCAGACACAAAATGATCCCATATCAGATCATTTTGCATAGATTCATACACACACAAATTACATTGACCAATCACAAAATTTACTGATTATATTACTGTCATAAGTGTAAGTGGTTATTAGTCAACAGCATCATAAATTTAGGATTACCTATTGTCTCAAATAATTGAAGTGAATATTTTCATCTTATTCATATCCTGTATAGTACTGTATATAGATCACTGCAGTCCAATCTCTTTATACTATACTTGACGACATCATCAGAAGTCAGATTGGATCTATGGAAGAGTTGAAGTTCATTTATATCACTACACCTATGATATATTCTACTAAAGTATTCATGATATTACAATAAATTGCCATAAAATAATAACAATATTGATAAATCAGCTATAAGTTTCAAATGAAATTACAATATTTACATGTGATTTTGATATATAGTAAATTATCTGCATCTGTATAATGTATACAATGATCAAATGGGCAATGATGTTCTGTGCATTCCAATTGACCCTGTATTCTAAAATGGCAGAGAGTTATAATTTTAAATCATTCTTGAAAGGCTGCATGATTAGCCATCAATGAAGCAAAAGGTTAAAGGATTTGTTGCTATAAAAACCAAAGCTTTCATGATGGCAGAAATGGAAAAATTTATACCAGAAGCATTAGCAACAGTTACAGCTGAAAATTGATCTAATTATGTTAGGCATTTTATTATAGAATAAGTATTTTCCTATATTATATATATATAAGAATAACAATTATTTCTATAATAACATATTTCATTATAAGCATATACTTAGCTTGTGAAATGTTCTCTAACAGGCAGTAAAAATTTTCAACAGGATAATTATTACATAATGAACATATCATGGTTTTAAAAACAATTAAGAATTAACAAAAATGAAAAATTAAATATAAATAAGCAGGTCTAAAAATGACAGCCACAAAAAAACAAAATTCCCAGTTGGAGTAGAAAATGTAATTAAAATGTACTCAATAACTTTTCTTTTTATTTATATGAAATCCTTAGTGACTGAAGAGTTTCAAAAGATCACATTTGAGTGTGGAATCACCGAGAGAAATTTTCGGACCCGTGACAAGTTTGTAATTGGGCCCCATTTAAAAAGTACAACAGTTTGGTTTAATAAAAAGTCATATAAAACATTAAACATTTATTTAAAAATGTGTATAATAAATTCAAAATTTGATACATTACATATCATACAAAATATTATTAAATAAAAAGAGAATTTTTAAATTTCTTTGGCCTCATTTGAGATCAAGCCAAAAATTTTAAAAACCTTTGATGAGGGATGAAAAAAAATTTTAAAACCTTCACCTATCAAAATACTGTTATATATAAAATAGTTTATTTTGGCACAACTGCTTTGGGTGGTAAACAGTGCGCACTGTTGCAGCCTGTGAACTACCAGACATGTTATGTGACTCATCATGGCTCAACAGTCAGGCCTTTTTCGATACCAGGCCCATGACAAAAGTCTCGGATTTCACCCCCTCTTGGCGGCCCTGTTTGAATGCATAATAAAACATTGAAACTACTCACCAAGATAGCTCCATAATTTGACAATAATTATTGTGTATTAGAAAAGGAAACCATATTTCTTAGATCATATTTTTTCATATAATCTACGAATGTTTCTAGTTAATTCTACTGGCAAAAGTGTTGTTTTCATTTGAGATCCACTATATTTGCTCTTTATCTCAATTTTATATTTATATTCATTTCATTTATTTAAAAGCTTTTAAATAAGTTTACATAGCAATTTTAATTATTCATGAATTCTCATTCAGCAGAAGATTCATTCTAATTTTAAATTTCAAAACATTTTAAATTTTTTCATTATAAAAAATACTATTAATCTCTAAATTATTTCATATGGTTGTAATACTGTAATACAGGGGAGGGCAACCTTTTTTTTTGTAGGAGGCCGTATAGAAAAATTTATGGTGGGCCACGGGCCAAAACAAAAACAATCATAATAATAGTATTTATTTAAAAAAGAGAAGGTACAGATATGTAAGTACATAGGTTGATATTAGATATAATAAAATAACGTGGCCCGCGGGCCGGAGGTTGCCCACTGTGGGTATGTAAGTATACATAGCGTTGGTATTAGATATAATAAAATAATGTGGCCTAGGCCAGAGGTTGCTCACCCCTACTGTAATATTTTAAAAGCTTAATATATGAGCCGCTCAATTGCAAAATCGATTAATCCATAAAACGAAAAGTAGAGAAAAATGATAAAATAATATACATTGTTTTTTAAAATTCCCTTTAAAATATAAATTCAAATAAACATTGTAGAATGTATTATTACAGGTGTAGCTTTTATCTAACAACATATAAAATGCATAAGATATTATATCCTTGGAGTAATTGTTATTTTTATTACAATTTTTGTGTGACTGATGGAGTTAATCGATTTGGCAAGTGAAAATAAAAAATAATAATAATACTATCAAATTCAATCTTGAAAATATTTTTCAAAATAAGTTAATGCAGTATATATTTCAAATGTTAAATAAAAGTTTGGTTGCTAGACAATGTCAGAGCATCGCAAGAATGAGGCTGAACGCAGAGTTAAGATTGATTCCCACTATCTGCTGCAGAAAGCAGAATAGTCAAAAACCGTTGCAGGTAATTCTGATAACAGTCGCAATTCAGCTTGCGGATTCCCACAGTTGTGGAAAGCTTTGCTTTCCCCAAGAATCTTAGTGTCATTCCCATGATTCGTTTCATGTAAAACAGAATGGATGCTAAGCAACGAAAGGGACTCACTGTTTACAAAATGATATTAACAGCTGCAGTAAATGAGGAAACTGAAACAAAATCGAAAAAGAGAAAATGTTCGATCGAAAATATTTATAAGAAGAAATACGAACAATGTTTCTATGCAATTTTGATTAAAGAGATGAGATTTAATAACAAAGAATTTCGCCATCTTGAGTTAAAGAATCTCGCCATCTTGTTAAAGTTGCCAACAATTCAACATCAGAAAATGCATGGGTTTCATTGGTGGATGTTATCTCGACAGATTTTACCGTCGCGAAAAAGTTGAATCCATCTAGACACTGGACAGTAGCAATTTTTAGGCTGCAGTATGACGTCAAAACCACACTGCTTTCGTCACACGCATACTTTTCGCCACTGTTCCGTGCTAGTGGGAATCAACTTTTAGTCGCGGTCATCAAGTTATGGTCACAGTAGTCTCATTATTTTTGTATTTAATCATCTTTTACTTTGTTTAATATAATAAATTATTTATTTTATAAAGGCATTATTCTATTAATATCCACATATAACAGTAACCAATTAATTATTTTTTATGATAAAATGAACAGCTTGCTGTTATCATCTAATATATATATCATTGTATTAAAAATTACTTAACTAAATTCTTATTGTCATATCCTAGATGACTAAAGCGAAAGATTTTGACTAAAAACAAAAAAAATTGTTGAATAAAAACTGGTTAGCCAAAACTTTCATTTAACTGGTATCACACCTTTCCTACACGTCTCTTGATTAATTCTTCCAATTTAGTGATTTTAAAAGATGTAAAAATATAATTTTAACTTTGAAGGATAAATTCAAAAATGTCTTAAGTATATTACAACACTTATAAATGTTTGAATTGCATTATTGCCACAATATACATTAGAATATGGAGTTAATCAAATTTGCTTCTGAAATAATTATTTATTATTCGATGGCTAAAAAAATTTTTGTCATTTAGTGGTGTTAAGCCTAACTATTAAGGAAATTTATTTTTAATATAAATAGTTGAGAGTTAATCAAGTGTTTAGACACTAAATTTTAAAAAAATTCAAAAAGTGGAGTTAATCAATTTGTAATTACTAAGAAGGAACTTCCACTTTATAACAAAGAATTACAAATCCAATTCAGCACTAATTTACAGTGGAAAAACAATCATATCAGAGTAGTGCTTTCAACTTTATTAAGCCATCTTCAGCTCATAAAACAAAGTTAAAACATCTTAGAACATAAGAATAATATACAAAAATTTAAAGTTCTAGAATGGAAAACTAGAACAAAGAAATACGTTAAAGTACAACATTAGTTGTAATATGTAATAACATTTAAGTTTTACACAAATTATAAAATTTACTTTTATAATTTTTGAAAAATTCAGAATAGTCCAATAGAAATTGTTTTGTAAATTTATATTATGTTTGATGTATTAGCAGAATCTAAAAAAATTGTGGAATTTGTAACTTTTCTCTAAAAATTTTGATTTTTAATTGGACATTCAATTCAGATGTTTGAATAAAAAATTATTTCTGCATTTGATTCATGATATTTTTTAAAAATATCAATTTATATTTGGACTAATACTATATTTTCAATTGGATTCAATATGGAAGTCAGAATGGATATTAATTCATTAAATTCTCTGGAGCTTACTGACAGAAAGCTTGGAAAGAAAGGGAAATATTGTAGTAAGTAAAACAACAACAAAGATTCCAGCACTGCTATTTTATAGTAAAGAAAATTAAAGATTTTTAAAAATATCGGTGTGAGACTGCTTTGCTAAAATTTCCAGATTTTAAATGAGATTTTTTTTGTAGAATGTTCTAGATTTTAGTGTGTCTTCTGTAGTTGTTGTGTATTTAATTTAAACTGTAAGACAATTCTCTACTTTGTAAAGGATAAATATTCTAAGCAATATTATTTTTATATTTATGTAAATGTATTATTATTTAATAATAATTAATTTTTAAAATTTTATGAATTTAGAAAATCAGGTGCTCATGAATTTGTCAGTACTCATTTTCATTCTGCAACAGTTTGTAACTTCTGCAGTAAAAAGGTTAGCATTTTAAGTCTTTTTAATAGTATTTTATTATTTATTTTCTTTTAATTTAATTATTAAGATTTCTAATAACCCAATAATGCTAAAGCATAAATTAAAAAAATATAATAAAACATCAATATTAAAGAATTTTTAATAAATTTAGAAAAATTAGAATTTTCCTAAATGTTTCAGCCTTTTCTGATGAAATCATAATATTTTGTAATACAGGAATACCTCGATTATCGCGGTTAATGTTGCCACGAAAAATACCGCAATAATCGGGATAAATAATGCATGTAAAATGGGTTATCACTGCCAAGGATTTTATTAATTAAATTTTATGTATAAGGTAAAAAAGAAATGTGTTGAGCATGCTAATCTTCTAAATTGATCACTCTACGTTTCTTCTTGATAGCTGTAGCCTTGATATCATCCTTGTTTCTTTTAGCATTCATTACTGTATGTCTATCTGTCATGAAAATAAAGACATTTAAGGCATTTTTATATATTTTATTTTTAATTATGAATATATTTGCATCTCTTTGCAATATTCAAACAAACTATCAAATTTCTAATTATATTTATACAGAAAAATATTTAAGAAAATTCTTTATTCTTAAATACTTTAATATCTGATTTTCTTTTATTGATATTCACATTTGAAGAAAATGATGTTTCTTTAATCTAATTTCAGATTTTAATTTAAATTATTTATTCAATTTATAATATAATTAAGATGTTCTATTTTTAATTTTTTAATATGAAGAGATATAACTATTGCTTTATTTTTTATATATTATAATAGATTTAGAAATATTGTTTAATATTTTATTAAAAGATAAAATATTAAACAATGTTTGTGTACACCATAAATTCTCACACCATTATCTCAATATGCAATGATCAGTATTAATGTCTAGTTTTCTCACCTCTCTTTCATATCCAAGATTTGGAATTGAAAAAAATAAATTTCCTAGGCTTTTTATTTTTTATACAAAATGCAATGGAGGAAAAAAATATCTGCAGTATGACATTCCACATTACCAATCATGCAATAAAATTATTTATGAAACATATCTAATTAATAATTGCTTCTAAAAATACTTCATAGCTTTGTAGCATACCAGCAAAATTATGAATATATTTTATAATATATTCATATATTTTATATTTTATAAATTATGAATATATTTTATATATTTTATTTTTAATTATGAATATATTTGCATCTCTTTGCAATATTCAAACAAACTATCAAATTTCTAATTATATTTATACAGAAAAATATTTAAGAAAATTCTTTATTCTTAAATACTTTAATATCTGATTTTCTTTTATTGATATTCACATTTGAAGAAAATGATGTTTCTTTAATCTAATTTCAGATTTTAATTTAAATTATTTATTCAATTTATAATATAATTAAGATGTTCTATTTTTAATTTTTTAATATGAAGAGATATAACTATTGCTTTATTTTTTATATATTATAATAGATTTAGAAATATTGTTTAATATTTTATTAAAAGATAAAATATTAAACAATGTTTGTGTACACCATAAATTCTCACACCATTATCTCAATATGCAATGATCAGTATTAATGTCTAGTTTTCTCACCTCTCTTTCATATCCAAGATTTGGAATTGAAAAAAATAAATTTCCTAGGCTTTTTATTTTTTACTTATGGGTCTTATATTTATTTATATTGAAAAACACATATCATATATAT
>AYEL01090546.1:0-23197 GCA_000484575.1 Olivierus martensii
TAGACCAATCTCAAATACGAATTGTTTATTAAGGATTTTTGAACGAATAATTTTGCGTCATTTACAATTTCAAGTAAAGAATGATATTCATCCAAATCAGCATTATGCAGTTCAACATAAATCAACAGTCAGTAATTTGATCGAATTTACTAATATCATTTATAATAACTATGAAAAGGGATATGAGACTTATTCACTATTCCTGGATGTGCAATCAGCTTTTGATTCAGTTGATATTTTGTTACTATATCAGAGACTAAGAAAGGAATTTAATATTGATCTATTATTTTTATAATATAGATCTATTATCTAATTTAATATATATATCTATATTAATTGGATTATCAAGTATCTACAAGACAGAAGTTATCATCTATATTATGATGGAATGCAATCAGGATCAATAAAGAGCACAGTTGGGATAACGCAGGGATCAGCTCTTAATGCTATGCTATTTATACTGTATATAAAATCCTATGTTTTGCCTTAACCTTTAACGCTCTAAAAGTAAAAAAATTAACGTTCTTTAACGATCCAAATTATATGAAATATGATACTTAATATTTGATATTTTGCCATAACTTTTTTATTTTTTAAGTTTTTGGCACGAAAAAATTATATTTTGTTGTCAATATACTCTGTCCTGATATCGTTTTTTAATACTCCACAGTCCACATCTTTTAGCAATTCCACTTTTTCCACGACACTCAACAACTTTCTCTTTGACATGGTAAACGTTTTAGTAGAGCTGAACAAAGACTAACTGAAATCTCTTGGTTCAGTTTTGGTTTTGATTTTAAGACAATTGACACAAGTAACATACAAAACTGAAACTGAAACAAGCCCTAGAACTTTACACTAACCCCCTCTAACTGTAGAGGGGGTTAGTGTAAAGTTCTAGGGCTTGTTTCAGTTTCAGTTTTGTATGTTACTTGTGTCAATTGTCTTAAAATCAAAACCAAAACTGAACCAAGAGATTTCAGTTAGTCTTTGTTCAGCTCTACTAAAACGTTTACCATGTCAAAGAGAAAGTTGTTGAGTGTCGTGGAAAAAGTGGAATTGCTAAAAGATGTGGACTGTGGAGTAAGAAAAAAAGATGTTGTGCAGAAATTTGGGATTCCACAAAGTACAGTGTCAACAATATTAAAGAATTGGGAATCTGTTTTAAAAAGTCATGAGGTTGCAGGAGCTGACAGAAAACGATTAAGGACAAATTGACACATCCATTTTGTTTGTCGCCTTTTTCTAGCCAGACCCAATTCTGGACTCTTACCTTATCCTTTTCCTTGCCTCCGAAATTAAAAATTTCGATATATAGAAAGAAATTTCAATGAAAATTTCACGGTACTAACAAAAAATTTTGATGTACGGAGAATTTCGATATATAGAAGTTCAACATATGGAGGTTTGACTGTATATAAAAATACTTAATGTATTGAATTTGGAATATAAGGTGAATCCTCAATTTATAATAGGAATGAATTCCAAATTTTTCAATTATAATTTGAATCATTATAATGCACCACAATTTTCCTTAGTCATAATACTATGTATAGAAGTTGGATTCATCAAAAAACAAAATATTAAAAAAATTTTTTTAAATAAATATGATTCAGTAATGTTAAATAAACATTGTTTATTCTTAATAATGAAACAATAAGTAAAAAATATATTCTTTTATATAGATAAAAATAAAGAGAATATTAGATAAAAACAAAGTGGAATGCATGACTATAATATATTTGTATTCAGCAATTAAATATAAAATAAGCAAAAAAGTTAATAATTAAAATTTTATAAAGTTATAATGAAAAATCAAATTTTAAAATTAGCTTAAATTATCAAATTAGTTTTTCAATTAATTAACTTTAGTTTTTGCTGGTGATGTAATAGCAGAACAATGTAACTTTAAACAAGGATCTACTATATAACGAATGTTGTTTATTAAAGGTTTGTTATGAATATTTGAATAGATTATGGATATAAGTACTGATATATAGATAAACTGTTGAATTCAATAAATGTAGATGCAAATCTAGAATACAAAATTCTTTCAATTGATGATCATCCGTTTTTTATATAACATTTAAAATAACTGTTGTGACAGTTTTGTCTATGAAAGTCTTAAATATATTAATCTTTATCATTAATATAATAAAAATTTATCTTAGTGCTATATTTTAAAACTGATAAACCAGGCATTTTGATTTGTATTCCTTAATTATGATATTAAATTTTTATCATCTTTTATAATACTTTTATATTATATACTTATTTTTATCTTAATTAATTTATGAATTTTACGAGTCATTTTTTTAAATGGGTGTATTATTAAACATTATATTTAATTATATCTTAAATAATAAAAAAATATTAAAATATTAATTTAACAGCTATAAAATATTTTTTTAGTGAGAGAGTCAAGTTTTATTTGGATGAAATTCAAGATGGAAAATGCATGGTTGGAAATTCAGCTTCTGAACAAACTACCAGCAGTAATTTGCTTTATAAAATTATTTTTTAATATCCAAAATATTTTTATAATAGTTAAAATTAAAATTCCATTTACTTTTTTCCATAGAAAAAGAAGAGAAATTAGATTCTGGAAATGATTCAAATACAAATTCTCCAAATAAAATACAAATATCAGTTTCTGACACACCTTCTTCATCTCCTGGGGTAAGGGGTATAAAATTTTATTTTCTGTTAAGATTTTTTTAGTACTTTTCAGAATATGTTGTTAAATATGTTTTAGCAATGATTTTATTATACAGTAGGTCTGTGATGTACAGCAATCCAAATTATGCTATCCATACTTAACCTGAGGATTATTTACAATGAAAATCTGCACTTAAAATTGTTAACCTTCATTGTTTGCCTATTGTTATCACAATTTGGATGGCCTGTGATGAACCATCATAATTTATTCATTTGTTTAATATCTAATATGGAAGAAAATGGTGTATAATAAAAAAGAAAAAATAGCAGTCATGTCAGTCTTCAATGTTTTCTATAAAAATTAACATTTCACTTCAGAAATGTTTCCTGAAATTTCTGCTATGAAGTCATATATAATAAATTAATTCACTTATCCGAACATGATTTTGGGCCTGGCCAGTATGAAATTGAAACTCCATGGCTTAGAAAAGTTTTTGATAGGTTTAGTTAGTTGATTATAATTAATCACCATATTGCACATAAGATACAATGGTACCTCAGTATACATCCTTAATCCACCTTAATCCATTCCAGATCCTTGGACTTATACCAAACTGGATGTATACCAAACGAATTTTTCCTATAAGAAATAAAGGGAAAATGATTAATCCGTTCCATGAAAAAAATACTGTTGTTATTGGCATATTATACATTGATGGGGTTGTATAAAATAATTTAAACTGATTAATACTAAAAATACATAAATACAAATCAATTATAGTAGATGAAATTTAATCTCACTATCTCGCTGAAAAGAGTCAAGTGCCTACTAGGATGGTGCAGAGGAGGAGATGTTATTGTTTGGAAGGAAAGTCCACTTCCAATAAATCTTTATGAATCTGAAATTCTGGTGTTTTTTTCTCTTTCTATTTTCTGTCTCTTTTTCTTACTTGGACCTTGTTGAGGACTCACCAGGTTTTTCTTTTACTAAAAATCTATCCAAAGAACTTTACTTCTGCCTTCTCCTCAGGATGTTTTGGAAATATAACATTGTCTAGTTATTCCAGACAATGCTATTACAACTTGTTATAATTTTTATATAAGGAATGTGTGTTTTAAGAGAACACACTACAGATTCATGCATGTTCTAGACACGAGTCAGTCATATTCCAAATAAAGGTTTTATACCAAGCAAAATAAATTTTTTGAATCCAAACAGGACATATACAAAGTTGGACTTATTCCAAAGTGGATATAAGGTGCATCCCAAAAGTTTAAAGAATGGGATTTTTTGGCTGGTGCAATTTGTTTAATTATTTCCGAATGGAAGTTGCTTTAAAAGATGAAATAATACATGAGAATACATTGATTTATGCAGGAAAAAAAATTATATTTTATTATTTAATTAATTAGCAACAAAAACATGTTTTTGACCTATGTCAAAAGTTTAAAGAATTTTGGAAATCAGATGAAAACTAGAGGTTTTTTAAAAAAATAAAGTTAATTGTGTTGAATCAAACAATAAATACATGTACACTAATTTGCATAGTAACCTTTTTATGGAGTAAAATAAAATATTTTCAAAATGCCGAAAAAATGTAAGATTTCTCTGGAAGAGGTTGCAGAAATCTGGCGAATAAAGGCTGCAGGCAAGCTAGTACCTGATATTGCAGCTGAATTGGGTCGTTCAGTGTCTGCTGTATATAAAGTAATTAAAAAAGCCAATAATTATGACAAGAAGCCACATCCAGGGAGGCCAAGATGTACATCACAGCAATATGATCGTCAGATAGTACGGCTAGCATCAACCCAACAGCTATCTCTGTCAAAAATTCGACAGGTAATTGGTATAAATGTCTCTAATAATACTATTCACAGGCGAATTCGACAATGTGGGTACATTGAATATGCACAGATGGCAAAGAAACCACATCTCACTCCAGTGCACACAGCCGCACGCCTGGCCTGGGCAGAGGAACATCAGACTTGGGATGACCAGTGGGTAACCACAATCTTTAGTGATGAGAAAAAATGGAATTTAGATGGACCGGATGGATGCGCATCATATTGGCATGATCTTCGAAAAGAACCGCGATCATTTTTTAGTTGACAGCAAGGTGGCAGAGCTGTTATGGTTTGGGATGGCTTTTCTTTCAATGGGTGCACTGAATTAGCATTTCTAGCTGGTAGACAGAAGGCAAGTGACTATATAAGAGTTTTCAATGATTATTTATTACCATCTGCAGAAGATTTGGCTGGTCCTAACTTTGTTTTCCAGCAAGATAATGCCACCATCCATATGGCAGGGTCAACAAGAAAATGGTTTGAGGCAAGAGGCATTACTGTAATGAAGTGGCCAGCCAAAAGCCCTGACTTGAATCCTATAGAGAATCTTTGGGGGATCCTTACCAGAGCGGTTTATGCAAACAATCGTCAATTTTCTTCTGTTAATGAGCTGAATATGCAAATCATTAAGAGCTGGTATGATGTTCGACCTGAAATTCATCAAGATTTGGTAATGTCAATGAAATCACGTGTGTGTAAAGTGCTTAAAGCAAATGGAAGTTACATCTATTAATTAATTTGTTTTCAGAATATTATTTTGTATATTTTCATACAGTTATGAAAAATTCTTTAAACTTTTGACACAGGTCAAAAACATGTTTTTGTTGCTAATTAATTAAATAATAAAATATAATTTTTTTTCCTGCATAAATCAATGTATTCTCATGTATTATTTTGTCTTTTAGCGCAACTTCCATTCGGAAATAATTAAACCAATTGCATCAGCCAAAAAATCCCATTCTTTAAACTTTTGGGATGCACCTTATACTGAGATACCACTGTATATTGTATTGGTGACAAACATTTTTAGAACCCACACAGGCTGGCCAACTGAGATCAACTGGAAAATTGAAAGATAGGCTTCAGTAGCTGGACCCAGACTCCTCCTGAAAAACTGGACTGTATTGAACTGGAATTGAATTCAGATCCTCAAATCAAAAGATGGTAAATGACTATTTTGTCATACAGTCATTCTGCTGAAACAGTATAATAGAATATAATAATATTTATTCAATATTACTGTATTCTATTACTGTTTAAAAACAGTTAATACATATATTAGGAACTGATATTAGACACAAAGTGCATTAAAAACATTTTTGAAAATAAAATATTTGACTGCTAAAGAGCTTAAAAATTAATATTTATGTTTGAACAATTTTAATGACTAATGTATAATGAAAATTATAAATTTTCAAATCATAACAAATCACAAATTGGAAAAATAGAATTATTTTTTTTATTTTTCTTGCAAAAAACATAACTAATAATTTATGAAAAATTGTTGTATAAATAATCCAATAAGTATCCAAAACTGAAAAGTACAAAAAAATTTCCAATATTTATTGATTTATTACATTATTATTAATTGAAGTTTAAATGGTGATTTATTTTTCTTAGTTACGTAGGAAAAAATTGCAAGGACTTATTGCCAATTTAGCTAATGCAGGACGTTCGAAAACAACTATGACTAGAACTGGTTCAGCTCATAATCTTATACCTCCAAATGAACATTTATGCCCTTCTTCTAAAAGTTTACCACCTTCACCACAGCATTCACCTGCACAAAGTAGAAAGGTAATATATTTATAAAATATATTAATATATAATAATAATTAATTAACAAATTAAAAAGTTATATAATATATAAGAACCAAACAAACTGTGTGACCCGCGGACTGACGGAATGATAGGTCAGCCGATGGCTGCATGGTAAAGCTGTGGCTTACCATTATGGATGATCCGGGATCCCACTCCGCCAATTTTTTGGGAGGTATTTGGGCCTGGCCCGTTGAAACCCATCCTTCAATCTTCCGGTTCATCCCATCATGGGTATTGATCAGCATGTGATGATGGTGATTCTATAAGTGGCTGCCTCCAGATATAAATATTCCATAAGGATATTTCTGCTTAACTAACCTAACGGAATGACAGGCTTAGGCCTTGCGTGTCCGTGGACTTATGGGTAAGGATGGAAGAACAGTAACTTTTCCTGATTAAAATGAATCCGCAGACAATGTAAAACAATTCAAAACATTTATTAAAGAAGGTAAGAGAGAGATTTTACAATTTTTTGGTCTTAGATTGCACCCATACCAGGTTGAGGTCAATAGGCTTGGGGATCTCTACCACGGCACATCACCAGGTTGAAGTCAATAAGCTTGGGGATCTTTACAGCAACAATGTTTATAGTTTGAGGTCAATAGGCTTGGGGGATCTCTACCACGACAATGCTATTAATCACAAGATCAATAGGCTTAGGGGATCTCTACCATGACAATGCTATTAATCACCAATAGGCTTGGGGATCTTAATCATGACAATGCTATTAATCACTTTAGAATTTTTTGGTCTTAGAATGGCACCCATACTAGGTTGAGGTCAATAGGTGGAGATCTCTACCAAGACAATGCTATTAATCACTTTCGAAAATTTCTGAAGAGAAGTTAGAATGGCACCCATACCAGGTTGAGGTCAATAGGCTTGGGGATCTTGTTAGAATGGCACCCATACCAGGTTGAGGTCAACAGGCTTGGGGATCTCTGCCACGACAATGCTATTAATCACTTCCAAAAAATCCTGAAGAAGAGAGAAACTATCCCGACAGTGCTATTAATCACTTCCGAAAAATCCTGAAGGAGAGAGAAAATCACTACAATGCTATTAATCACTTCCGAAAAATCCTGAAGGAGAGAGAAAAGCGCGATGCTATTAATCACTTCCGAAAAATCCTGAAGGAGAGAGAAAAGCACATGACAATGCTATTAATCCACTTCCAAAAAATCCTGAAGGAGAGAGAAAAGCAATGATATTGGACAGAATCTTTATTGGAAAATAAACATATAGATGAAAATGCAAGATTATGTATGTATATATTAGAAAATAAACATATAGATGAAAATGCAAGACTATGTATGTATATATTATGTATAAATAAACATAGTAAGAAATTATGTAATTTTTTATTTATGTTTTTTGGGTCTCTGGAATGAATTAATCAATTTCCAATAAAAATCTATGGTAAATCGATGATCGGTTAACGAATAATTCAGATAACGAACATTGTCTTGGAACAGATTGTTTGTTAACCGATCACCCACTGTATTTCTATGAGTTTTGTTTCAACATTAATAAGTTTTGGTAGAATGTGTGTGTTCATACAATGTAATGCATTGTTCATTGAGTTGTGGTGTTAGGAGTGCGTAGACATTGCATGGGATCCATACCTGTGAATTTGGTTAATGTTTCTGGAGTGTGTCAGTGAGTTTATTTATTAGGTCTGCATCAGTGTAGTTAATGGGCAGTGTGTTGTCATCAATGGAAGTTATATCTTGTGTCTGTTCCACTTCACGTTCTATTTGTGCATGTGAATCAGTTTCATGTTGTGATATTTATTGTGCTGCCTGAGTTTTAATGCTTTCTAATGTACTATGTGGTATGAGATTTCTGTGGATGATGGTTCTTCTTTGATTTGCTATGTGTTGTTCTGTAACTATGATGCTTCGTATCCGTTTGTAAATTTGTCATAGAGTTCCCTTCTGTACTCTGTAATGTTGATTTCTAATTTTGTAATTGTGTAGTATGTATGCATGAAGAATTCGTTCATGTCTGTTGTCCATTTCATGCGTTGGTGTGGTTTTCTAGCCTTGGTGGTCTCTGGTTGAGTTTCCAGGGAAACACTTTGGCTGGTTGGGCTCTGATGTGGTGACTTGTTCCCTACTGTGGGTATGTATATTGCAGTAGCCAGGCTTGGGTTGGTGCTGCTTTCGCCACCAGTGCCAAGGGAGACTGTAGTAAACTTTCCAAATGTGAGCCTTTGCCTAACTGATGGATGTGGACCTTGTTAACCCGGGTGACATCCAATCTGGTGTGATTTCGTGCTCTGGTTTGTATCATTGCATACTAATGAAACACTACTGAGGTGGGAACACCTGCTAGCATTTAGTTGAGCATAATGGGATAGCCTTCTAGCCCAGGGTGACTCTATAAGAAATAAAATTTCTGACTTGCATCACCTATTCCACTCACGTACATCCCTCCGCACTTTGAGGCAACTTAGCAGGATTCAGGAGGGATTATTATTATTATTATTATTATTATTTTTTTTACTCATCATTCAATTTTGATTTGCTAACAGTGCTTTGTTAAAAGTTTTTGATTTAGTAATAGGAAATGATATATTTAGAATATATTACTGTTAATAATAATATATATTATAATTTATAATATAGGAAAAAAATCAACAGTTAATGGCTCAAGCTTGTCTAGATTTAACAAATTCCAACTATAAAAATGATAATATTTACCCAGAAGTAAGAAAACAAGAATCTCAAATTATGAAAAGGTAACATATTTTTATAAACAGTAATCATTATTTTTTAGATTAGATAAAATATGTTTTATAATATTTGCTAAGTATCCAATTATGTTATTAATTGATCTTGTAATCAACTTTAACAGAATGCATCAATTTTTTGCTTAAATTCATTTCATTGAAAATAATAAAATGTAAGAAGTTCTCTTGGCTTATATTTTTTTTATGAATCAATATCACATATCAGTATCTTTAACTATCTTATTTATCTGAATAATATAATTTTAATTAATCTATATATAAAGCATTTCATAAAACAAAGTAATTTTTTTATCAAGTTGTTGTTATAGCTCATTATACCTCATACTAACTTAAATTTTAAATATATATAAACTGAAAATCTTATTATCAGTTCAATCATATCAATAAATTATTGATTATTTTTATGTTTAGTTTGCTTATTTTCATTTTTGATTATGCTAGATTAGGGATGGCCAACGTGGATAGTTCGTGTGTCAATTTTTTCATTTTTTTATTAAAATGTGCCATACAAATGTGCTTTATACTGCTTTTCAGCTCTTTTAGTAATCCAATGATATTGGCCAGCTAACATGTCATGTGGTCACTGTAATCCAATGAGGTTGCTCAAATAGTGTTAATCTTCCATTTTAGATTTTATATCAAGTAATTTACACCAATTACAATGTATAAAATCAATTTCTAATAACCAATACATGTCTTTAAATTATGCCAGTGTAAATCCCCTAACAAACAGGTTGTTTCATTAAAATTCATTCAGCTGTTCTTGCATTATAAGTAAACACCCATGTGTAAGCATTTCAGATTTATAATATACTAGCAGATCCATGCCCGGCGTTGCTCAGGCAGTTCGTGGCGTTGTACTTAACCTTTACCGCTCCACTGTCTGTTGTGACCAGTCACGCCTCCACCCCTCCTGCACTCCAATCACTGGTCACAGGCAGTTTGTGGCGTTGTACTTAACCTTTACCTCTCCACTGTCTGTTGTGACCAGTCACGCCTCCACCCCTCCTGCACTCCAATCACTGGTCACACCAGTCAAAGTTTAAACCCAAAAACTTCGTTATTTTTGATTAAATCGAGAAAAAATGGTCAAAATCTCAAATTCTATCATATTTTTCATATTTTTGTTGTACTACTCAAAAATTTGATTTTACGTTGATATTTTAATAAATTTTTAATTACCCCTTTAATTCAAACCCAATCCGAATTAATTAATATAATTGTGATCTTTGAACCTAATCGGAATCAATTAACACATTGTGATCTTTGGACCCCCCCAAAATTCAAGAACAGTTTGTCCGCTTTATATTAAATTATGGTTAAAATTAATAATATAATAAATATGTATAGTTTTTATTATGAATTTTTATTCTTACTCTTCTCTAGTCATCCTTACAGACATCTTCCTTTCCATGGTGGGATCCTGTTACTCTTGAAGAACAAGATCTTAATAGTATCATTGAACAACTTTTAGCTTTGCCACATGATGAAGTAGTATTGTCAGCTGCAAAAGAAAGAGGAAAAGAATTATATTCATCTCTTATATTAGAAGAAAGAAAATCAAAATTAAATACAATGGTTGGTATTAAATATCATTTCTTTAGAATAGCATATTATTAAATAAGTTTTATCTTATTTTGAAATTCTAATTAAATTAACATCTGAAATTCACAATGGGATAGTAATTAAAACAATGATATAATATTTAGTTTCATTGATAGTGTTAAATAACTTGATCTTAATTTTTCCTGAAATTATGATTTAATTTGTATGAATACTCTATGGTAAAAGCACAGCACACTTCCATCCTAGTCTAAATTTATTTGGAAGTGACATATTTATTTCAACAGTGAATTGAATTTGAAAAATTTTTTAATTTTAATAAATGAATTATTTCAACAAATATATTGTTCTAATACTGGAAAATTGGAGTTTGGCTTATATTCAAGTTTCAAATTTTTGCTGATTTTTCAACTCTGAAATAGGGGTTGGCTTATATATAAGTATATATAATAATTTAACCATTTTGCTACCAGCTATTTTTTTGAAATTAAGCCTATAACTTTTCAAAGAAAGATGACCTGCCTTATATGGTAAAGAGCTTATGGATTGCTAAGATCGTGTCATCCAATAGAATAGCCAGTTTCTGTTTCATTCATCCAACAGCAGTTTACCTTTTATCATTGATAACAATTTGAAATGTTTATTATGTTTTAAAAAATTGTTGAATTAATACTTCATATTTCATGGTTGTGCTATTAAATATTAAACTAAATCTCTTATCGCTTAAAATTAAATAAATACAAAGAATGATGTCATCGTCCTTTAGTAATTAGCAGTAATGATGGATAGTATAGTTGCTTGTAAGTGAGGAGAAATATTGCACAGTCAAGCTAGAAATATTATTTTAAATGTATATAAGTATTTTGGAAAGCAGAAATCTTCAAAGTGACATTTTTAAGGAAACTTCATTAGCTACTAGTATTTCTGTATCAACAATTAAAAGAATTGTAACTGAAGGAAACTTTTTAAATAAATTTTCAAATTATAATTAATTTTAGCATTTATAAAGTAAAAATTGAAATATTTTAATCTGATTACTATGTTTTAATTCAAATATTAAGTCGAAAATGGTAATAAATTGTCTACTGCAATCCGTTTTACATCGTATCACTTATCATTAATCCTGACTGAAAAGACTCATTGATCATTGAATTTGGCCTTGAAAGTTCTTCTTTCTTTGAAAAGGGTATAATTAATATACAAAAAAATAACAAAAATTTAAATTGTGAAATCTCACTTAATTTTCATCAGTCTTCTGAATTGAATTTTCAGGATTTATTATACTTTTTGCTTCTTTCTATCACTTTAATCATTTTTTTGGAATTTTATTTCTTTCACAACTTTTCATTCTGTATATGAAATTGCAGAAAAAAAAAACAATTTTTTTATATGAAAATCTTAGCCATCCAATGAAATGATTGATATTTTTAGATAGCCATGTAAAGTCACAATAATCAAAGAATACCAATAATAATACACTAAATTCAACCTGATAGTTTTAGCAACTCTGCAGATCCAGAGTCCAACCTGAGCTCAAGTCTTTTACTATTTCCTACAATAAATATATCAAAATCAAGCACTTTCTAACGTCTACACGACAAAAACAAACAACTTGAAAACTTCGGCTTAAAGTATCAAATAAGTATTAAACCTAAATAGTGAAAAACAATGTTAAAAAATAATAATAACAAATTGAATAAATTCTCAAACAAAGTTAAATAATAAAAATATATATTTATTTGACTCAAATACTTACAAAATGTATAACCAAAGCTTTATTTAAGCAATAATAAAACACAAATCAAGTTATCAATAAAACTTGTTTAATCAAAATTCAAGAATCCAAAAATAAAATATTCACAATAAATATAATCTTAAATATTAATTAATTCTAATATCTCCACCTCCAATACAAACTTAAGTCACGGTCGATCTTTACAAGAAATTCAAGTGTCACTTAATCAGCTCTACTGCGATGCAAAACACCTCACTGTGTTAGTTGATGCGTACGTTTTTATACAAGTGACTTACAGTCCCAAACTTGTCTCATTTACATAATATTGTACAACAAGTTCAAATTTCTTGGTTTATAGAGCAATCAATTCATCCTCTTGACAAATTAATTATGTACCAAATAAAACATCGATAAGAGATCATTCTTATATTTTCACATCAGATCAGTGGTAAATTATTTAGATTAAATAACGTCAAGAGCCAAGAGAGTTTGTTCGGGAGACGGATTTCCAGTCTGTAATATGTACCTTCTAATTGATGAGACAGAGAATTTGAAAAGTGAGTTATTCTTAAACTAAAACATAATACATCAAATAGTAATGAAAATAATAATAAATAATAAAGAGCATGATAAAATAATAATAGGATAGGTCAGAGTTAACTTCTAGCCATATCTTCTCTGAATAAAACAAGCCAGAAATGAAGAAGTTTAGCTGAAATTTTCAGAAATTGTAAAAAAAATCATGATTTTCGTAATTTTTGTTGAATGAAGTTATGTCATATAATTATTAAAAATATTGCATGAATTCATTGAAGTATTGTCATTTTATTAATATTTCATATTTATTAACTTGTTCTTAATTCATTTGCACAATTTTTAGTAGAACTTTTTATAAATTTTTTCATTTATATCAAAAAATCTTAACATACATAAAAATGGTCTCATCTAGTATATAAAAAACTATGATATATTTACATTCCTCTAATTGGACTGCAAATGGTTTATTGTAATACCATACCCAATACCACATACCATGGTGCAAAATAAGCTTGGCTGCAATTTCCTGGAAGCGAACGTCTGCTTTAAAATATAAATTTTTGAAATTTTACTTAATTTATTTATTTGGTTAAAATTTTTATTATGAATTTCAAATTAACAATATGAAAATTTGTAATAATAATAAATTGTTAATTGATATAAAAATTCTTATAATTTCAGATTGCCAAATTACAAGAAGCTATTAATTCAGAAGCTGAAAATAGAACAGAATTAGCACGTGATGAGCATGATGCAACTGATTCCACACAGAAAGCAAAAATAGCATTTTTAATTGCAAAATCTGATGAAAGGACTCAAGCTTTAGCAGTGCTTATGTTACACTATTTATCTGGTTTGCAACATTGTTTTGATCAAGAAGAAGCAGAAAATGTAAATGTGATAAAACTTGGACTTGAATCTTCAAATATAAATAGTACATCAGATTCAAGTACAACTAATTTACCTTTAATGAATGTGTGTAAAGCTGAAAATGAAGAATTATCTATAGATGAATCTTGTTTTAGTTTAGAAAATGCAAATAGCAATGAGTGTAAACATTCAGATTTTAGTGAACTTGAAAAAAAAGATGTAGATAATAAAATTGAAGTACAAAAAAATGGATGGAATAATGAAAATCATGATGTAGTTAAACATTTTCCTATTGATACATCAAAATCTCTTTATAAACGGTAAGTTTCTACTTTTTAATAGAAAAATATGTAATGTAAAATCTAATATGAGAATACATTTAAGTTAGAGTTCAGTGTTTAGTTTAATTTTTTCTTTATACCAAGTGTGTTAATTAATATAATGAACACACTTTGAAATTATACAAGGTTGTTCAATAAGTTCGCGGAGCGCCATCTATTAGTCAATATTAGAACTAAAACTTCGACGCCATTTTCATATTTATTCTTTCTTAGAAACACGTCAAAAGTTTCATTTCGATCTGTTAATTTATTCATTGTTTAACCGCCCTTTATATCTAACGTGTTGTGCCTTTTTTTCAATATGGATAAAATTGAGCAAAGTGCAGTTATTAAATTCTTTGTAAAGAAAGGTTTAAAGGCAATGGAAATTCATACCGAAATGGTGAATGTGTTGGGTGAATCTGCTCCTTCAAAAACAATGGTTTGCAAGTGGGCTAGTTTGTTCAAAAGTGGTCGTACCAGCCTTGAAGACGATCTGCGAGAGGGACGTCCAAAAACTGCATCAACACCGGAAATCATCGGAAAAATACCGGATATGGTATTGGAAGACCGTCGATTGACTGAAAGAGATTTAGCAGAGGCTTTAGGCATTTCATTGGGCACAGTGAGCAATATTTTGAGTGTTAATTTGGGTTTCAAAAAACTATGTGCAAAATGGCTGCCGCATTCTCTAACGATGGAGCAAAAACACATTCGGATGCGACTTTGCCAGCAACATTTGGAGCGTTTTAAGAAGAATAAAAGCGACTTTATCCGTCGATTTATCACAATGGATGAGACTTGGGTCTACCATCATGATCCTGAATCAAAACAGGAGGCTAAGGAGTGGTGTGAACCCGGCTCTTCGGCGCCGAAGCGAGTTCGTGTGCAAAAATCAGCCAAGAAGGTGTTAGCATCAGTTTTTTGGGATGCAAAAGGAATTTTGTTTATAGATTACCTCCAAACTGGCAAAACAATCAATTCGGATTATTATTGTAACCTTTTGAATCAATTAGACGAAAAAATTCGTGAAAGAAGACCCGGATTACAGAAGAAGAAAATCATTTTCCACCAAGATAACGCACCTGCGCGCACAGCTCAAAAAACCATTGCTAAAATAACTGAATTGAAGTACGAATTGTTGCAACATCCAGCCTATTCGCCAGATTTAGCTCCCTCCGACTTCTGGCTCTTCCCACACCTCAAACAATATCTCCGTGGAAAACGATTTTCTTCAAACGAAGAGGTAATAGCTGTCGTGGAGGGATATTTTGCAGAGCTGCCGGAAAACCACTACAGTCAAGGGATCCATAAATTAGAAGACCGTTGGAATAAGTGTATTGAAGTTGAGGGAAACTACGCTGAAAAATAAAGTCATTTTTACAAATAAAAATTGGTTTCTTCATTTCCGTTCCGCGAACTTATTGAACAACCTTGTATATTTAATTTCAAAGTGAAGTTTTCTTTAATATTCTTCAAAACAAGAGTCTTCTGCTTTTATACATCCTATCCATTTCTTTTTCCAATTTACAAAATATGTTTTAAAATCACCTTCTTTTAGAGATTTTAAAATTTTTATTGTTTTCTTATGATTTCTACAGTATCAAGTTTTCTTCCTTTGAGAGAGAATTTTAATTTTGGAAAAAGAAAAAGTCATTTTATGCAATATATGGAGAATAGTGTGGTTGAGTTTTAATGCATATCCTCTTCTCCTATGAATATTTATAATACAAATGTGCCATCTAATCAAATTAACTTAAACTAAATTAACAGCAGATAACCAATCTAACAAGGAGAGGGTGCAGTCTGGGAAATGAACTTTGGAATCAAACTTGTAGTGGTGGTAGTTTACCCTTCTGTGAATATAATAAAATATTAGCGCACACTATTCAGCCAATTCCGAAAAAAAATGGATTCAAAGTTTTCATAGCTGTTGTATATAATAAAAAATGTGCAAACACGTCAGAACGCCGAGTAGCCGAGTCAGTAGCGCGCTGTCCGTCAGTGCTGACTTCCGGTATGGGCTGCGAGTTCGATGCACGGTCTGCGGTTATTTTTTTTTTTCATTACAATTATTATTTTATTTAAAAAATATATTTACATAAAGAAATATTCAGTAGCGCGCTGTCCGTCAGTGCTGACTTCCGGTATGGGCCGCGAGTTCGATGCACGGTCTGCGGTTATTTTTTTTTTCATTACAATTATTATTTTATTTAAAAAATATATTTACATAAAGAAATATTTTATCTCATAATTTTTCATTAATTTATTATTCGAGATGTCTTTAAACCTTAAGTTTTTTTCCCGGAAAAATTTTTAATCTATGTTTTTAATTATCTACAACATTTCACATATACGTGCATATTTTTACTGCTACTTGTTTGGTGCATTTGTATGGTATTTTCTGTGAGGCCCGCATAATTTGGGACCATACCAGCAAAAGCTGTCACAGGCCCGAAGGTATCTCTCCTCGACCCACCGAATCTGCCTCACTAGTCATCTCGAAGAATTTGCAGTCGAAACAACTAACTACGTAGACCAGGGGTGCATAATTATTGTCAAATAGCGTCCATCCAAGGTCAATTGTTGATCTCAGGCTATGGGCTAGTTACATTATGTTGACTAAGGGAAGAGCTGTGACAACCTGTCCCCTTTGTTTGAAAATGCTATTATTATTATTATATTTTAACTATTTTTTGAAAAATTAATGACTTAGAATGACTAAATACAGAGAAATAATTATGAAATATAACCTAGGGCCGCACTTTCCAGAGATCCTTATCCTTCACCATCTGACCCTTCTCCACGGGTGTGGGTTCAGCCCGTGGTTGGAAATGATCCTACCCTTTAGTAATTTATCTGATTGGAAAGGGGCATAAAACAAAATAGCAAAAAAACTCCCAAAATCTCGCCTTCATCTAATAACTATCTGAAGTGATAAAATTCTCTTAGAAAATTATGTAGCCAAAATAGAAAGATCCTAAGGGGTGCATTTGTTGACTAAAGATATTATAAAAGGGTGACATATTAAAATTAAGCCAATTTTCTTAGTAGATCAGCTTTCATTGGCAGTTATATGAATCATGGGTTTGAATAAAATCCAGCAGTCCGAAAAAAGTGAAACACCATTTTCAGAAAAGCTCGGCAGGGTCGAAATTCTTTTAAATTATATATATTAAAATTATAATTTAATCATTTTAAATTTAAAACAATAATTAAAAACATACCTGTTTAGGAAATTGCACAAATATTAAATACAAACACCGTGAAAGTACGAAAGATATTGAGTTGATTGACTGACAAAACAATTTTATTTGATTTTGAATATATTTTGCAATATATTTCTTATGCAATGACATTTATTCTAGTTAAGGGTTAATCAAATTATTTTTGTAAGAAATATGATACTGTAATGACATCTACAGTTTACCATATGAATTATTATAACTTTTCTAGAAATTACATGAACTATATTGCTGAGATATGGAACAGATTTGATTTTTTTTAATTCATTTTATCGATAAAATTTTTGGCATTATATCTATTGGTTGGAGGGCCGCATTAAGTAGTTCCGAGGGCCGCGGTTTGCCCACCCCTGGTTTACACAATATATCGGATTACTCTCTGTGGTATCATATTACAATCATAAATTGTCTTCGTTAGTTGGAAAAATTTTTTAGAATTATGAAGTATTGGTATCTATTAGATGCCGGAATATCATCAAGAATGTAAATATATCAACATTTTTTTATCCGATGCCGAAATCATGAATAATTTGAAAAATTGTATATTATTTACATATGCTAATTAGGCATAATTGCTTCCGTATTTTTTTCTTTATTTCTTTTGGTCCTTAATCCAAAATTAAAAACAATATCAGGACACAGTATATGGACAACAAAATCCAATTTTTTCGTGCCAAGAAATTAAAATGCAAAAAAGTTATGGCAAAATATCGAATATTATAAATCGTATTTCATATTGTTTTGGAGAATAAAATAACGTTTTTTTTTTTTTTTTTTGGAGGGTATTAGAATGTTTTTTTTTTTTTTTTTTTAAAGGAGTGGTAAAGGTATAATAGTATACATTTTTATTACAAGTTTTATATATTACTGTATATTGCAACAAAATTATTATTTTTCTATTTCAATGTAATAGGCTCATAATAGAAAATATATTTTATAAATCTTAATGGAACAATGTATTATTTTGATTAAAAAATTCAAGTCCAGTGCCTCAAACAATTTCTCTTATACTGAAATTTTATAATTTATCTAAGTTGCTATTAGAGAATTATCTTGAAAATATAATTTTTCTGTGACACACAATCAAAATAAAACTTTATATAATAATAATATTCCTATATACCAGTGGTTCTCAACCACTGTGCCGCAGCACACTAGTGTGCCCCAAACCTTTGACGGTGTGCTGCGAAAAATTAAGAATGAATTGTATATATGTAATTGCATGAATCATATATGTTAATAGTGAAACATGGTTGGCTGGATATTCCTTTTGCAGTCAAACCATTGTACCGATTCCTATAAGTAACATGAAAAATCTAACCCTCGAATTTTTGTGACAGCGAAAATCTTTTGTCGTTATTCATAATTTAAAAATTAAGGAATAAAAATTAAAATTATAGTTTCTCTAAAAAGACAAAATCCATAGGTGGTGTTATAACTTAATAAGGGCCTCCATTTAATAATCCAATGTATGAGTATGTTTGTATTCTGAATATAATAAATAAGAATAAATACAATAATCTGTTAATAAAAATTTGTTGTTAAATCTAAATTATTATTTAACTTAGGTGTGCCATCAAATTTTAAAATATTAAAATGTGTTCCTCAACTGAAAAAAACTTGAGAACCACTGCTATATACTAACCAATGCTAATAATGACTACTGTTAGTGAAAATGCTACAAAAACTATGAATTAATTTCTGATTGTAAATTACTGTATAAAAATAAAATTTACTTAATAACATATCTTCATCCTGTCAATTGCACAATTTGTTGTGTGCTCTTTTGAGAAGCACATTTCTTATATAAAAATTATAACATCTTATTACATTTTATTTTTATTGTAATTTTTCAGATTTAAACTTTCTACAAGATATGGCAGGTACAATATGCTGAATACATCATTCTATTATGTCGTATTTTATGTTTATATTACATCATTGTTGCACTGTCATCACACTAATATAAACACCACATAATTCTTTAATAAAATTATATGTAAATATACATAACAATACATTGATTTCAAACATTGCAATCAGTCAATGTTCTCTTAGATAACAGCTCAAATACAGGTATCTCTGATTATATACAATATCACTTTATGCATTTTTGCTATAACGCGATTTTAAAAAGTAAATTAATTTTTTAAATTAAAAAAATTTTTGTGTAAAATTCTCGTGTAAATGAGACAAATGTGGATGAACTGTTCAAGTTCTACTTATCAGAACTTACTAATTAAGAGCTACTGGAAATGGAAAACAGCATGAATGATGATGATTTCCATTTCCAGAAATCAGGAGTTCTTTATTAACAAATTACTGAACTTTTTAAATACATTGAGAGTGCCATCAGAATAATCAAAGAAAATGAGGCTAGAAGTGCCAAAGTTACAAGAAAAATTCTGAATTCTTTGGCATGCTACAAAGAGTTTTATAGAGAGAGGATGAATGCTGCCCATCAGCTGAGTCTCGACTGTTTCATTAAAAAGTTGAAGGTCATCGTCTATTATCTGAGGGACTTCAAGAGAGCAAAATAATGATGATTCAGATTCACCAGACCCAATCCATTCATCATCAGATTGAAGACTGTCAGAAGTGTGTAGTGTTTAGGTATTTATGACATTGTATTAATTAAATTCATTCATCCAACCATTCATTCATTCATTAAAATATGTTTATTTTGTTTATAAGTTTAAATAATTCATTCATTAAAAATTTCTTTTGCTATTAGGTGTAAAGTTTTCTTGTTTTTTTTTTATCTTTCTGAAGAAACTCCTATCTCTATCTCACCAATGCTAAATTCAACTCACTTTACGCGATTATTTCATAGAACCAATTAATTGCATAAAGCAAGGGACACCTATATCAACATCAAAACATTAAAAAGTAACATTTTGCATTATAAAAACATAAAGTATGAAATAATGAAAATTTTATATTACACGTTATTTAGGGACTGTATTTATTATTCGGGAAAATTTGATCTTATTAATTTCTTTAAATGAATAAAGACCATTTAAAATAGCTTTTTATTATAATGCATTTAGAAACTCAAACACTATTGCAAAAAATCAATGTAAATTTACTAAATGCTTAGTATATTAGAATCATAAACAACATGGTAGCAGACTTCTGATAAAGAACATAAATTTTTATTTCAGAAGTTGAAATATGAAACATTATTTTTTGTGTTGCTATTTTAAATAATCTTTTCTTATAATTGGGTTTTCATAATATTTATATTCTAGATATATGATAAAATTTGAATAATTTTTCAATTCCATACTTTCATCAATAAGAATGGGGAGAAAAACACTTGAATTGGTAAATTGATGGTGTATTAAAATGAGGAAATTCAGTACAGGAGTCTCTGACTGCCTGAGTTATGACAATCTATACTTATGATGGTGATTATTTGTGACAAAAATACATACTTATGACAGCTGCCATCAATGATTTTGCAGTAATGGTGGCCAGTTGACCAGATGGCTGAGTTGTTGTTAGGATAGAAACTCATTGAATTTCCACCATGCAATATTCATATTTAATTTCTGGTCTAATGTTCCAGAATTTTTAAGTATCCAGACTCAATCCATTCAACTCTATTCTAAATGCATAGAAGCATAGAATTCAGATACTATGTTTCAGAGAACTTTTTGATGGATCAGTTCTGAGCATTGATTTGTATTTTGTAAAGTCTTACTGGCTCTATCAAGTGTGTAAATATGAAACCGGAATTTGCCAATAGATGGAACCACCTGTCAATGTACCTTTTGTCAAACCGCGTCATTGGTGCCAATGTTTACTTTTGACATCTGTCAACAACATCCAAATCAAAACCATACAAGTTTTGTACAATAATTCATGTTTTTTCGTGTTAAAAATGTCAACTTTTGTGCCTATAAGTTACGATTTGCGGACATCATTGATTTTTTGTTATCATTTGAAGAAAACTGCTGCAGAATCACATCGAATGCTTGTCAAAGCTTACAGTGAGCATGCTCTTGGTAAATCACAATGCTATGAGTGGTTTAATAAATTCAAAAGTGGTGATTTTGACGTAAGAAATGAAGAACGTGGAAGACCATGAAAAAAGTTTGAAGACAGTGAACTGCAAGCATTGTTGGATGAGGATGACACTCAAACACAAAAACAACTCGCGGAGCAATTGAATGTGTCATGAGAAGCCGTCTCCATACATTTAAAAGCCATAGGAAAGATCCAAAAGCTGGGAAAATGGGTTCTGCATGAACAGAATGAAAGACAACAGGAGAATCGAAAAACCACTTGCGAAATGCTGCTCGCCAGATACAAAAGAAAGTCATTTCTCCATCGAATTGTGACTGGCAATGAAAAATGGATCTATTTTGAGAATCCAAAGCGCAAAAAATCTTAGGTTAATCCAGGACTACCATTGACATTGACTGCAAGGCCAAATTGCTTCGGACGGAAGACAATGCTCTGTGTTTGGTGGGATCAGAAGGGTGTGATTTATTTTGAGCTGCTAAAACCTGGTGAAACCGTAAATACTAAACACTACCAATAACAAATGATCAGTTTGAATCGAGCTTTGCATGAAAAACGACCAGAATATGATAAAAGGCAACACAAAGTGATTTTGCTTCGTGATAATGCACCATCACACAAAGCAAAACCGGTCCAGGAAACGTTGGAAGCACTTAATTGGGAAATACTTTCACATGCGGCTTACTCGCCAGACTTGACCCCATCTGATTTTCACTTATTTGCATCGATGGGGCACAGATTTGCTGAGCAGCGCTTCATTTCCTACGAAAATGTACGAAAATGGCTTGATAACTGGTTTGCCTCAAAAGAAGAACAGTTTTTCTGGCATGGCATCCATGCATTGCCAGAAAGATGGGAAAAATGTATAACTAATAATGGCCAATACTTTGAATAAAATATTCTTAACCATTATCATATGATGAACGTGTACTTTTTACTAAAAAATTCCGGTTTCATATTTACACACCTGATATCATAAATATAGACAATTGGATCTGGAATAGACACTATTTTGTAATATTCAGCTGATAATTGGGAAGTGGCATTAAAATTAGTTACTTATATTTGCTAGAAACTTGGGCCCAGATTCACAAAAGTGTCGTTATTGAACTAACAACGATATTTCGTCGTTATGGCTTGAAATGATGGTTGTCCGTATTCACAAAACTTATCGCAATCAGTAACGATGTTAACCCGGTGCCTGACGTGTACCGTCCGTAATTATCTTTGGACGCGCAGTATCAATTTGATACATCAATTTGCATAAATTATCTATAATTTTTATCAGTTATAGGATTTGAAGAAATATTTTATCGAAATCCTTCAAATGTTTTCTCCTAACTGCAAAAATTCCTGTTTTTCTATTATTTTTGGGTTTTTTTCAATATTTATTTTGTAATGCGATCTCATTTGATTAAAAAATAAACAGAGTATCATATTTCAATTTGCCGTAATTTATTTATAAATTTAACAATGGACGCGCTAACTGCTGTTTAAGTTAAATTACATTACTCTTGTACTTAAATGACTAGGGGTGACATTTGTCTGTCAGAGTGGGGAGAAAGGAGGGGTGTGAACCTGTCGCTTCGGCTTTGAAAAACATTTGAATTCTAATCGTTGTAAAATTTGTAATGGTTTTATGAAAAAATATCATACTTGTTTAAACATAAGGTAGAAATTATTATTTTTAATTCTATATATTCTAATTATATGATATATTATTTTTAATTCTATGAAATTGTTTTGCAATAATTTTTATCTAACTTCTTTTTATTTTTAATTTTTTTGTATTGTTTTGTAATTTGTAAACAAATCGGGT
>AYEL01090547.1:0-16079 GCA_000484575.1 Olivierus martensii
GACACTCATGGCGAAAACGAAACTAACAATAGTTTGTCGATCTTTATTCTGACAAAACATAAATTTTTATGATGTTTACAGTGTCATCTTTCAAGGTCACAACTAAATTAAATAATAACTTGCACGTTTTTAGTACTCTAGCGCCACCAATTAACAACTAAAAAAAACGCACGAACTTTCCGGACAACCCAATATATAAACATTTTATAAATTAAACATCCATTATTAAGGTTACTCATTTTTATATATGATTAAAATGGTTTAATTGTAAATACAATTACAATAAATTAAGTTTTAAAAAGAGAAAAAATAAAAAATTAACAATAAACTGTAAAAATCTAGTATGCTTCATTGCAAAACATAAAGGCAATCGACGCTTTTGACGTTTCAGATGATGTCGTGTAAGCGCGAAAGCTATTTTTAGAAATCAATAACATATATTATTATTAAAAAAAATAACTTAATTGCTCATGCGTATCAAATTGATACAGGTATATTTTTTATTTAAAAAAAGATGGAGTTAATGCAAAATTGGTTCAGTGCATCTGATATCAATAAATTAAGTTTTAAAAAGAGAAAAAATAAAAAATTAACAATAAACTGTAAAAATCCTAGTGTGCTTCATTGCAAAACATAAAGGCAATCGACGCTTTTGACGTTTCAGATGATGTCGTGTAAGCGCGAAAGCTATTTTTAGAAATCAATAACATATATTATTATTAAAAAAAATAACTTAATTGCTCATGCGTATCAAATTGATACAGGTATATTTTTTATTTAAAAAAAGATGGAGTTAATGCAAAATTGGTTCAGTGCATCTGATAGCTACTAGAAAGTTAGAAAGCTAGAAATTTTTCCAGATTTTTTTAATAAATTTCATAATTAATTATTTTTTATGAATTGTTTAAGTTGTATCAAATTGATACTGCATGCTAGGTGCTGGGATAAATTATTAATAATCTGTGTTGTTAGCTAATGATGCCACAAACCATATTGTTATCATCAATTTTAAGATGGCGAAAGAGTATTTTTCTCTCTTAGTCGATGAAGAGGACAGATTTATTATTCAAATGTTTCAATTACCTCGACTCAAGTTAATGATATTATAGTTGCTGAGCTTATTCTTTGCTATAGACTACCTAAAGAAGCAATTTTTAAATTAATAGAACTTTCACCTTATACAGAAAAAAGCAAAGCGTTCGTATGCTATAAATGTGAAAACACAAGTATTATGTGTACTGAGATTTTTTAGCAGTGGTAGCTTTCAGTCTGTTATAGGAGATGATGTTCATATTAGCCAACCTACAACATCAAGAAGCAAGTAGGCATTTTCTCATTATCCTGGAAGGTTTCATCATATAATTCAGGCTTTGTTTGCCCTCCCCAAGAGTCGATGAGAAGAAGAAGCTTCTTTTTTCCCACATAGGGTTTCAAGCAATCATTGAGGAAGTCATTATGCAAACCTGTGATGAGCTTTCCAGACTTCGACGACGTTGTGACAATGTTTTTATATTTCTCTGCATACTCATCCACCATCTTTTTAACCCTGGGTCCAAATGTACCTGTTGTCTCTTGCAGACATACAAATACGAAAGGTAATATTCACCCAGAAAGGGTGATAGCATATTGTGCAGTATATGAATGTGTGACCTTATTCATATCTTGTCTTTTAACAAAGATGATTTTCTTTCCCTTTTCAGAAAGAGTCCTGTTGAAGATGGACTGATACTGACATCCTGTAAAATATATGAAAGCTGTGAAATTACACGAAATCAGAATTTACTGTAATACTGTTAAATTAAAAAAATACATTCATAACAATGACTTTTATATTAAATAAAAACATTTATAATTTTTATATTGAAATATTACAATTTCCCACATACCTGTTTGGTCAGTTTGTGCTCGAAAGGTTTCTGCTGAGGCCAAGGTTTCTTCCATCGTAACTGTTTCTTTGTGTGATATGAATTTTGTGACTTTTTGTTGACGAATTCTGTGTGTGTTTTGAATTTCTTTATCCATGTGTCGGAAACTTTAAATTCCATATTTTCATATTGTCCTGCAGCAGCTAAAGCCCATTGCTGCAAATTTTTGGGCATGACCTGCTGAAAGTTCTCTCTAGCTTCAATGAAGCGATCATAAGTCCAGGAATTGATAATAGAATATCTATTGAATATATTTCCACCCCTTTTTACATTGTCTGCCACCTGCATAAATATTCCATTTTTTTCAAACGACTACATCCCTTCTTTTGCAAAGTTTGCAGACTCCATGTGGGATGTGCTTTGGCAATATTGATAACTTTGATTTTATAATTCAAAGGAATATGCTCCATCTCTCTGCTCTTTTTCTCATCTGGTTCGTACTCTTCTGATGAATAATCTTCAACCTCCTCAAAATCACTTTCTTTGCATATTTCATTCATATGAATAAGTTCCTCTTCACTAACAAGTATTTTCTCATCCAACATTTCTACTGTAAGTTGAAAAAGTTGTTCTCCTATCACCATAGCTTCCTTAGAAATTGTTTCAGAAGATTCAAATGCAATCATATTATTTTCAACGAGTAATCTTTCATAGTAGACAACTGCATCCTTCAATCGTAATATCAATGTGTCACTATACATACTTTCTTTAGGAATCTTCTGTTAAACATCCGAAGGGCCAGGAAAACTTTCACTTGCTGACATTTTCACTTGAAAACGTTTTTGTAAACTGATTTATATTGGCGACATGAAACACACTTCACCCTCTGCAAAAGCCAGGAATAAACTTACAGTGATACAAGAAACACACTTTTTGATGACTTTATGAGTTTCACATGATAGCTTCAGGGTGTTAAAAATAAGTCATCGGCAACTGGCATGTTTGCATCAATCTAACCAGTAAAAATATGCACATATATGTGAAATATTGTAGATAATTAAAAACACAGATTAAAAATTTTTCCAGGAAAAAACTTAAGGTTTAAAGACCTCTTGAATAACAAATTAATGAAAAATTATGTAAATATTTTTTTAAATAAAATGTATAAAATAATAATTGCAACAAAAAAAATAAATAAATAATCGCACACCGAACCCGCTGCCCATACAGGAAGTCAGCACCGATGGACAGTGTGCTACCGACTCGGCTACTTGGCGTTCTGACATGTTCGCACATTTTTTATTATATATAACAGCTATGACGTGTTGTCACATTTTTTATTATATATAACAGCTATGAAAACTTTGAATCATTTTTTTCGGAATTGGCTGAATAGGCTGTGCTAATATTTTATCATAATTAACACATGAAGGGTAAATTACCACCACACAAAGTTTGATTCCAAAGTTCATTTCCCAGACCGCACCCTCTCCTTGTAAGTGCAGATGAATAAATTTTTTTGCTTACTTTATTGCCAGATATTTAAATATTAATGATTTAAGATTAGGTTAATTATTTGTGTAATAATTATTACATTTTTTACACTCCTGGAAATTAATGAGCACAACTTATATGCATACTATACACTATAGTCTGTCTCAGGTTGAGTTGAGAGCTATGAAGGTCATCGATTGGTGAAGCACCCTCACCCATAGTTACGTCCCTGAGTATATGATATCCACCATGACAAATAAGCAAAAAAATGTTGGAACATAATAATCTTTGACTTCTTTTCGTTCAGAAATTTTTTAAAATCATTATCATAACTTAATAATCTTTGACTTCTTTTCATTCAGAAATTTTTTAAAAATCATTGACGTAAAGAAGTTTTAATCACTGAAATAAGAAATATTTTAGAAAATGGAAATGTAGATAGGTATTTAAATAGTAAAAACTCCATTAACTTCATTAAGTACATAAAAATCTCAATGTTTTAAAGAAGTTTACAATTTTATGTTGAGTCGCATTCAGTACAGCAGTGGGCGACAGGTTGGACAGCCCTGGTTTAAATAAAGCTTTAATTAACACTTTTGTAAGTGATTTTGAGTCTAATAAATTTATATTTTTTTGTTATTTAACTTGTTTTGAGAATTTATTCAATTTATTAGCATGTAAGTCTAAATATCATTTTGTTTGTCGGTTTAGCTCTAACTTGTTTTTACTTTATAGTTGTAAGTTTCCAGTTTTGTTTTGCCAGTTAAACGTTAATTGTGATTAGATTGTTTTGATTTAATTATATTTAGTTTAGAAAATAGTAAAAGACCAGAGCTCAGGCCGAACTCTGGACTTGCAGAGTCGTTAGACCGTTAGGATTAGTTTATAATTAGTATTATTGTTATTCGTTAAAAATTAGTGACTTTTCAAATGTGACGTTTTACTTCTCATTCAACATGGCAGTGGTACTTTGTTCATTTACCAATTCTGAGGTAAATTTTTCGGGATATCTTCTAATCAGTATTGCTTTCACCCATGGTTCTATTATAATTTTTGACCAGTTTGATGAGATCTAGTGAATGGTATCACATTTGGCAATTCTGTGAAAAGCAGAATCCATCCAATCTATAACTTTCATATAAAAAGAAAACAGGAGAAGAGAGTAGTATGAAACAAGCATGGGGGTACATAAACAGTGATCTTACCTACCAAAATTCATATAGCAAAGTTGCAAACTGAAACTTAGTAATTTCATTAAACCAATTATGAAAATACAATAGACAAATGTATGTCCTTTTATTTCATTATAGAGCAACAAAAATGAAAAATTAGATGATTAAATAAATTAAAAATAAAATGAGCGATAACATACCATGGAATAATTAATCGTAAAGAAGAAAATCACTTAACAGCACAGAAATAGTCACAATGGCTTCCTTTTAGGACTACTAAATTCACGTGATTTCTTTGTGCAGAGATCTGTCTTTCTCATTGGCTATGGCTGCTACCAATATGATGTCACCATCCAATGGAATCAAGTGCGTGCCGTCAGGGGATAAGTAAAGCGGAAGACATAAAAATGGCTAAAGCCATCGTCATTGAGCGGTATAATAATAAAACTTATGTTATAAATGATAACTGAATGTTATCATATCCCTTCAGTCGCTTATATAGCCTCCCAATGTAATTTCATTTATTTTATCTATCTATTTATTTTAATTTGTAATTTATTTAGTTGAACCTATTATTCCTCTAACTTGTTTATAAATAATTTTTAACATGTATGTAACCTTAATATTTATATAATTTTTTAATTTTTTGTTTTAAATTTAAATAACATTCTACATCTTATATTCCAAAAACATTGTATTCTAAATGTTTTTAAAAAAGCTGATGATGACTTTATGAAGTCGAAAGTACTTCTTTAATAAATTATTTTTTCACTGTGAATTAGAGCTTATTTTTACATATACAGTCATTCTATAAGTGGAAGATTATATATACATTACTGAATTCAGAAAATCAGTATTTAGAAGTATTGAATATATAAATTATTTAAGCTGAAATAAAACCTATTCAAAATGTAATAAAAAATAACAGTGAATAAAAACATACTAAAAATAATGGTTCAACTCATTTAAAATTTAAACATTTTTAAAAAACTAAAAGAAATAAATAATATAAAATGCATTTTTAAAAGTACATATTTCTATGTAATTATTTATATTCTACACATGTAAAATGAAACACATATTACTTAATTAAGTCATAAGTTGTTGCTTATATTTTCCTACATAGCCACATATTATTGAAATAATTTTGCTTGATTGTTAATACATAGTTTGTCTACTAAATTCCAGGATAGAGTCTATTAAACATATACATATTGCCAATGGAATATATTCCAACCTGTTTATGTTAGCTAATTTAGAACGCTTACCAATGAAGACACTCATTATTTCCTGCATTTGCATAAGAACACATTTTATATAAAGATACTCTTTATGATTGAACACAATCCACAAACCAAAGTCAAACTATGGAGTGTGCCTTGACGTCTCTTTCTCTCTCTCTCTAAATGTCATCTCCAGATTTGAGATCGACTGCCATTCTTCTCCACCATTCTCTATGTTGGGCCTCTCTAGTGCAATCCTCAAAGCTAAGATAAATCCACTCCTGGATATTGCCGAACCATGATGCCCTAAGTCTGCCTCTTCCTTTTTTGCCTTCTATTTTTCCTTCCAGTATATCTTTCTGAAGGCTGTTATGTCTTAGGATATGGCCAAGAAAAGATATCTTCCATTTTTATAATCTTTATCAAGGTCTTTTCACTTCCCATCATTTCCAGAATTTCTATTTGTTTTCTTTTCTGTCCAAGAAAGTTTTAGCATGTGTCTATAAAACCACAACTCAAAAGATTTTAATTTCTCAGACATCTTTTTATTTAAAGTCCATGTTTCCACTCCATAGAGCAGCATTTCCCAAACTTTTTCTATGACAGAACACTTCACAAATCCTGAAATTTTTACGGAACACTTTGGTTATTTTATACTGTAGGTAGTTAATAAATTAAATAAAATTAGCAAGAAACGAACATTTTTTATCAAATTGTAATTATGTAAAATAAACTATCGATTTCAGTTTCAACTTGGCACAGCATTTTAATTAAATCATATGAGACTTATATTAATTTTCATAATTTTTAATGGAACATTGTTTGGGAAATGCTGCCATTGAGAAGAATGGACCAGACATAACATTTAAGAGTCTCAATCTTGTAACCAAACTAATTTCCCTATTAGTAAACAGTATTTTCATGTTAACAAAGGAAGTTCTTGCAATTTCAATTTTTCTTCTAATCTTAGCTTCACATTTTCCATCTTTTGTTATTAGTTGTCCCAGATAAGTGTAGTTCAGAACTTCTTCCACTATTTGTCCATCAATGACAATTCTTGCATTATCATTTTCGTTATTTCTTGCAATAAGCATTGTGTTTGTTTTTTTAATGTTAAACTCTAGTCCATATTTTTTACTTTTGTCTTTAACTGCTTTTATGAGATTGGTCAAGTCCACTTTGGTTTTTGCTAAAAGAACTATATCATTAGCATATCTGAGATTATTAATATTTTTGCCTTCTATAGATAATCCTCTTAGGTCTTCTATTTCTCAAAAGATGTTCTCTGTATAGATGTTAAATAGAATTGGTGATAAGGCACAACCCTGGCAAACACCTCTTTGTATTTGGAATTCTTCTGATGTTTCACCTCTAAATCTTATTACTGCTGTCTGTTCCCAATATAGGTTAGCAATCAGCCTGATGTCCTTTCCATTCATATCAAGATTTAAGAGACAATCTATTAGTTTGTCATGTTGGATTCTGTTGAAAGTTTTTGAACACTCCACAAAACACATATAGATGTTTTTATGCACTTCCATAAATCTCTCAATTATTGTTCTAATTGTGAAAATTCCCTCTCTTTTGCCCTTATTTGGTTGGAATCCATTCTGTGTTTCTCCAATTATTGCAATTTAGTTTCTTTTTGTTTCTTTCTAGAATAATTTTTATTTTAGCAAATTAAGACAAAAAAAGCACTTTCTAGCATTAAGAACGATTTATTTACAGTAACAAATGTTTTCAGCTATTTGCCATCTTCAGGTTACAGGAATTAGAACAATACAAATTCAAATATCGGAACAATATTAGTTACTATAGTAACAGAAAATTATCATCTAAGACAAATATAATTAGATTAAGCATTAGAGTATGTTTAAAATTGTAATATATATAATAAAATTATAATTAAAATAAAAAAGAATTAGTAGTTCAAAAAAATTCACAGTTAGAGTCAGGAGAACTAAACCTAAACAGTTGCATTATTAAGCCAGGCTGGCGGCACAGGGCGATCTATTTTTTCAATAGTGTATTTCCATGCTAGGGAAGATCATGGGCTGGTTTTTCATTAAGAATATCCACTGTCTTCTTCCTATTTATTATCTCCAAGGATTCTGTAATTAAGCTTTCCTGAGATGTTCGTAGTGGTTTTTTAATTTTTGTGCTATCCCAGTCTATCTGTAGGTCAGTTGTAAAGGATTTGATGGCTAAAGCAGTTGTTAGTCTATCCTTAAGTATGTCTTGCTTGTGCTTGTCAAGCCTCTGTACAAGATTTCTTCTGGTTACTCCAATAATCTTTATAAGAATCTTTAAGACATGACTCAAGCTGATAATTCTGAAATCTGTGCAGTCCTTGGCATTATTTCTTTTTGAACAGGAATGAAAATAGCCTTGATGTCACCTAGACTAAAAATATTTCATTTTGAGAAGTCAAAAATCAAAGTGATGCTGATCACTTTCTTCAATGGTCAGGAAACATCTACAAAGAATTTGTTCTGTAAGGAGGGACAGTAAATCAGAATATTACAGAGACATTTTGCATTGTTTATCTAAACAAGGTCATCAAATAAGACTTCAGTTTTGGGAAGAAAGTTTTAAATGGCAAAACAAACAATCCCTGAATTATATCACTTTCCATATTCCCTTGATTTGTCCTTTATCCTCACCAAACTATTTCATTTTCTCAAAAATCAAATTAATGCTAAAAGGATAAAAATTTGATGAGATAGAAGACATCATATAAAATGTGACATTAACTTAAAATCAGTTCAAAATGTGCTTCCAGCAGCTTAATATTAGAGCACATAAGTGTGTAGCTTCCCAAGGATATTATTTTGAAAAATATTAAAACATATGTTCAGTATTATGTGCTTTTTTTAATGTGACACACTTGGAACTTATTAGATAAATCTTGTATGTTTTGGAATTGTGACAACTAGCAAAAAAATTATATATTATTATTAATGATGGAATGATTTATAGAATGTAATTGCAAGTCATCCCCAGTTTATAAGATCCCAATTTTATAAACAAATATAATTTGTAACAAAATTCTATTCATGAGCCTTTATCCCAATTTTATGAGAAATGTGAAATGAGTGAATGTTTCAAAAGTTGAATAAGGCACACTTTGTTAATGTAAAGAAATTTAAAGGATGCCAATATGATTATCTGTCCTTTTTTATGCTGAAAACAATCTTATAAAGTTTTCAACAGAGTGTAATTCAGATTCAATCCTGGGCCTCTAGATTGAAAACCAATGTGCCTGGCCATCCAATCACAGGGTTGGCTAGATGCTTAGCTAATCTGGACAATTCTGTGATATGGTCAGTTGTAAAATGATAGATTGAGTTCATCAACCAAGGTGCAAATCCCTACAGATGAAATTTGGAAATGTGGGTTTCTCAACTGAATTCAAATACTCCAGATAATTCTTACCACTATCCTACCAAGTACCACTACCCTAACTCTTTACCAAGTGGCAATATAGTAGACAAATAGCAATGTCAATTTTTCAATACTGGTAGTAAAGGAAATGACATTTTACTTTGAATTTATATGCCTTTATATTATATTTTCTTTATTGTGTTCATGATATTTAAACTACAGAAATATGTGCTACGGAAAAATAAGAGGAACCCACGTTATTAAGCCTCAGTTCCCTACAACACCATCTATAATTTTTTGTCCTCTTTGTATTTTTACAATCTTTATATCTTTACAACTTTTAATAATTATCCTCCATTTATTTTTCATTTCAGTTGTCCTCGTTTTGACATAATATCTTTACAAAAACCTCTACTAACTATGAAGACAGTTGTTAAGCAACATAATTATATATTTTGAATTTAATTAGTTCTGCTATAATCCTGTTTTAGAACTATATTAATGTTCGAATCAACGTTTTTCTGAGAAAGAATGATAGCCTGAGGATGGTAACGATACCAAAAACGTTAGCGAATTAAAGAACGATTATTTGAGAAAGAAAAGAATTACTCAACTCGCAGTAAGTGCTAGAAATTACTTAATATTTTATTGTGTTCATGATGAAACATTTAATACCATATTATATCATTAGTTTTTGATTAATGTTCTTAGTGAATTATTATGATCATTGTGTTTTTGCATTGAATATTTTATGAAATTGCTAAAGAATAGTAGGAATCAGACTTTTGATATATTTTGTTTCTTTTCAGTTTTACATCACTATCCACTTAGAGATTAGTAATAGCAGAGCCATTCTTGAGATAAACTACTGACTGCCTACACCATGCATAATCAGGTCTGCTAACAGGTGCTGAAAATTGGCTGTATAAGATGCATAGAAATGCTTTGACTTTCCACTAGAAGGGGATTGAATCTCAGTCCACTCCTTGAGAAATTAAAGGCTTTGAGATCAAGTCCAACCTTTCAATCCCTATCTCTCCAATCTCACTAATCCTTTCTATTTAATTTGTTCTTAAACAGAAAGGAATTCCTTAATAAGATCCTTTCCAAGGAGAGATGATAAATATTTTCTTTTTAAATATTCAGATATTCCTGAATATTCAAAAGAAATCATGTAACTATATCTCCACCATGTAACTAAATCTCTAATACTGTATATAAAGTTCTGATAGTAGATCTAACACAAATAATATAAGACCAGATTTATAATGCTTTTAGAGAGAGAAATATTAGATTTCTCATTCTGTTGCATTGAATCTCTTATGATTCCTTGTATTCAGAGAAGCAGCAGAACTTGGTAGTTTATAGTTATACCATTTTATTTTTTTTTTTTAGGAAATTTCAAAAATTCTTCAAGAATTTTAAGTATTATGATAGCAGAATGCTCTAGCAACAACTATAATGTAAAGCTAAGTTATTTAATATGTTATGGCAGTATTTCAAGATGGCAAAGATTTTACAAAAAAAATTCTCACTTTTTAATTGGAATTTTTCTTCAAATCTCTTAAATAATAAACTTCTAATTAGTCCAATTGTGAAATATAAAATATAGAGTATGCACTGGTATCAATACTTCTGCATGTCATGCTACAGTGATTGTTAAGTTACATCAAAATTTATATATAAATTATGTTCATAATAGAGGAGCATCTGTATTTCTAAAAGACATACTTTGTGCACATATTTTTGCTATATTGAGTTATTTTTTACTGTATAATGATTTTTCAGAATTTTTCAATATATTTTATGAAACTATTAAAAGTAATATCAGATGATACAGTGGATTCTTGATTTTACAAACTCATATGGACTCCCAAAAAAGTTTGTAAAATCAAAAGGTCATAAATGGGAATGGCATTACTTAACATTAGGGATTTTTTATTTTATGAAACTATTAAAAGTAATATCAGATGATACAGTGGACTCTTGATTTTACAAACTCATATGGACTCCCAAAACAGTTTGTAAAATCAAAAGGTCATAAATGGGAATGGCATTACTTAACATTAGGGATTTTTTAGGACCAACTAAATTGTTCATAAAAACATGTAGTTCTTAAATTGGAGATTCATAAAAATGTGAATCCACTGTAATTTTTAATTTATAATATTAGTATGCAATCATGTTAACAATTTATAAAAATAAATTGCATTGTTCTTTCATCAATCTTTAATTAAAAAATTAAATTTTCAAATAAAATTTTAGAAAAATTAATTATTACATTTGCTAAAGTTGTAGACATTCTGCAACTAATCCAAGTAAAGAAGAAAAACCAAGCACTTTTATTTCTGCATAGTGCTTGGTTTTTCTTCTTTATTAAATTTGCTTTTTATAAAAATAATATTGACTTCTTTTGAGAAATCAGAAAGATCTATACAAAAATAAATTTCAATAAATACCAAGCTTATATTTGATAAATAATTAGATCTTATTAGTTGATTATTTTATTTATATTAGATATGATAATTTTAAATCTTACCTGAATTATTCTTTTCTTCAGAATTTTCTTTTTCTTTAAAACCTGATAAATTATTTTCAAAGTCTAAAAATAACAATTTTAGTTATATAAATATTTTTCATATACTTCTCAAAGAAAAAGGAGAAAATTTTCTTTTAATATTTCTTTAAAATTTTATAATTAATTACTTTTTATAAACTTCTTGCTGATTGATATAGATGTTGAAATAAGTTTTTCAGAAGAATCCATGAAATAAAAACAGGTTATAAATAAAATTATATCTGTTGTTTTCAAAACTCACTTTCCAATCTTAATTTATCCATCTGTAGGAATTTGAAAATATTTTTAAGGAAATTTAAGTTGAAACTATAACTTTAAAATTAACAAATAAATAATAAAAACTTATTTATATTATTAAAAACTTTTATTAAAATGTTATGCTTTAAGTAATTTTTATGATGTTAAAATTTGATTTATAATAATTTGTATTATTAAAATAATAATAATAATATAAAAGATAACAAATCAGATTAGCAAATAAACCTCTCTTATGTTTCAAATAGAAATATTCTTTCAGATTTAAATACAGTAGAGCATTGATTATCTAAAAATCAATTATCCAAACCATTGCTGTTAAAAAATAAAATTGAAGAGTGTGATCCCAAAACACATTCAGTCCATTTTTGTTAATTTTCAGAGAAGTAAAATATGAATTGATTAAAGTATTCCATATATGAATGATTATCTACTACCAGATATCTGTTTCTAATTCATATACATGCACTTCTCGCTAAATTCTTGAAATCAGTCATCATTAGTTTTTAAATATACAATGACTAAATATAATGGTTTTAATGGAAGCTTGCTAAGTCCAAGGACTGAATGTGTTTTCAATTACACTCATTCTTCATTAGAGGAAAAATTAAATTTATTTTGATTTAAGTATTAAAATACATAGATTCTCGGTATTCGCAGATTTCCTATTCATGTTTTTGACTATTCCCGAAAATTTATTTATAACCACAAATTCGATTTTCGTGCTTATTTGCGAATTATTGCTGAGCGGCGAATTAATTCTATATTTCCCATAGGCACAATGGTTTAGTATTCGCAAAGAATTTACAGAATGTAACTACCATGAATAATGAGAATTGACTGTAGTGAAAAGTAAATGTTTGAACTTTCTTCTGAATACATTGTACTCATGGAGAAGTTCAAATATTACTTTAATTACTTCATGAGAAAGTTCTGGGACCTTCCCATGAGTATATTATACTTATGGGAAAGGCCCCAGAATATGTATTTAATCATTACATATTGGGAACTACTAAAATTCAGAAAAATAACTTCCTTTTTAACAATAGATAAAAAAAGTCCCCAGAAACTTAAACTTTTAATGTTATGATATCATTTCAAGTGCTTCTAACATGAAAATTAAAAACCAATATAACAATTTTACCTTTAATAAACACGACAAAAATTCTCACATAAATTTATTGCCAACAGTAATAGCAGTTTGTTTTTTTACCGCCCTGCTGGAAGGATTAGGAAAACACTCTGCTCATGCGCAAAGGGCTGAGCGAGTTTTCATCATTACTGTTCTCTGGACTGAGCAAGATTTCAAAAGCAAAGCAGGATTCGAGTGCCTCGTACACATCGATTGGCATGGTTTTGGGAACAAACAAGCCTTTAATGAGATAGATGACTTCAATAGGAATATGTATTTACATCAAATAAAAAAATGACTAAAATGGACTGAATGCATTTTGGGATCACACTCTTCAATTACAGTACTGCATATACTTTTAGTGTACTGATTATTATGCTGAAATATTATTCTTGCTGCTTAATCATTTGTTTCTAATTATTCAAAGATATATGCAGTACAGAATAAAAATACTCTTAATTTATCATTATAGAAGTTAAAAATCAGATGGTAGTTTTAGTTACTCATCATTTCCATACACTCGAAACAAGATGACAATAATTCCATCGCTAATTGTCAAGTAGCTTACAACAGGTTTTGTGAATAGCATTTACGATAAATCATTAACATGTTTTATTTAATGACGTCATCAGTGTACGATGTCGTAAATAACGACACTCTTTGTGAATCCAACCCTTGGTTAGGTTAGTTTGAATTAAACTGTTAATGGATACTTTTATCAGCAGCTACTTTTAGAATCTCTCATAGATTGTTCAACGACTAAAGTGGGATCATCTGGAAGGTTAAAGGATGGTGGGATATTCAATGAACATGGCTGGATCTGGACCTTTTCTGAAAAATAATATGTAAGGCTTGAAATTGAACTTGGATCCTTCTAGGTGTAAATGACTTGTATTGTGTAGATGATGCTAGAAACTTGGATATAAGAAAATAAACATTCCACCTTTGTTTTAAATTGTTTTTTTCAGGTAGAATGAAATACAGAATTTTCTCATTTTAAAGAATAAAGGGTATTTATTCACTTACTATTATTCATCAACATTATTGTATACTACTACTATTCAAAAGCATATTGAATATTTTGAATTCTGGTAGTTGGGGAACATAACTTCCATTTATAACTTTGAGCCTATGGAAAATTGTGAAATCATGTTTTGAGTTATGATAGATTTGAACTATGACTGAAAGTTTTGAACACAATCCCATTATAAGTTGAGGACTTCTTGTACTGTATTTTTTAATTATAATCAAAATTAAATAAATAATAATTATTATTATTATTGTAATTATTCTAATTGCATACAACAAATTGTTCAGATGAGAGGATGAAGATATGTTATTAAGTAAATTTTATTTTTATAAAGTAATTTATAATCGTAGATTAATTCATAGTTTTTGTAGCATTTACACTAACAACAGCCGTTATTAGCATTGGATAGTATTTAGGACTATTAATATTGTATCATTACATGAATTATTATTATTGTTATTATTATTATTATTATTATTGCAAGAATAATAGTTATTTCATATTAATTTAAATTTTTTTGATGCTAAGTAAATAACTACATCATTAAAATATCTAATGCAAATAATGATGTCATTATTGAGAATTCAGATCCTGTGTTCAGAATAGAATATTGTTAATGAAAAGTAAATAAAAATACAATAAAAATTTAATTGTGTTAAATAACATCTTAAGGAATAGTACAATTAAGTTTATTTGCACATCAAATCATCTTAATCTGATGGAAGTATTATTTGGTCAAGTTAGCATTACATAATGAATAAAAATGGTCACTTTCACTGTCATTAGATGATTTGACTATTATGATTAATGAAAGCTAAATAATAATTAAAATGGAAATAAAATAGAAATAATATAATTCTTTGTGAAGCAGCTAGAAAATATTTGATTTTTCACAAATTATACTCCTATCCATCATCAGCTGCTATTCTGGAATTGTCTAAACATTTATAATACAATTCCTATATTCACTTAAACATATTTTTGCTTAACATACAGTTTTCTGGTTCGAATTACTACATTATATAGTGGAGTATACTTGTATTTTCATTGTTTTTCTCAGAAAATTCTTGAGTATTTTTCCCATTTTCTATCACATACAAATAGTGAAGGTAACAAAAAGTTCCTAGTTATCATTAAATTCATGCAACTTATTTAATACATTCACTTAGAACAGAGATCTGAAACTCAGTTTCTTCAAAGGGCCATTTTAAATATCTTTAACTAGCTGAGGTATTACATTTAAAATTAATACCTTACAAAAAAAGTTTTTTACAAGAGGTAAATAGGAAGAGTTGATTATGTTAGCTATTTACATTTTAATTTCCTTAAATGATATAATTTTGAGCATGAACTGAGACCTAATATCATTTATAAGTGATAGTACAGTAGTATTAATAAGTTTGAAGTGCAAGTTTTGTATTGAAATTCTGTTTTACTGAATTTTTTCAATACAAAACTTGCACTTAAAACTTATAAAAACTATTCCCATTTATAAATGATGATATAATTTGAATATGAATTAAGGCATATCATTTAATTAAAGATTATACAATTAACATAACCAAATCTTCAGACTATCTCATGTGAAAAAATCTTTTTGTTTTCTAATAAGATATTTATTTTAAATGTGATGCTCCAATCAACCAAAGATGTCTAAAGTGGCTCTTTGAAAAGAGTGATTTTGAGATCTCTATCTAGGCGAACATATTAAGTTGCATGAGTTCAGCAATAACTATAGTCTGTCTCAGGTTGAGTTGAGAGCTATGAAGGTCATCGATCGGCAAAGAAGTTGATTCCGCTGCTAGAAGTTGATTTATACGTATGCCCTTTTAAAACACGTTAATCAAGTCTTATACAATTTAAAGTACTTTATTACTTTAACAAGAGATAAAACAATTAATTGTCCGTTCTTTAAATAATTTTGAATCTCTTAACTTTAATTTTTA
>AYEL01090552.1:0-19136 GCA_000484575.1 Olivierus martensii
ACTTGAATTTCAGTTTATATGTAATTTCACAAATGTCCAATAGTTACAAATTTTAATGTATGACAACATATGTATTTTCAATGTAGTTGGCTGATTGTGTTCAGCTTAATAAGTGTAAAAATGATTTATGTATTTGTATGTTTTATTTCATATTTAATACCTGGGGTCGCGAAAAATCTCGTAATGAAAAATGGGGTCGTGAATGAAAAAAGTTTGAGAAACGCTGCACTAGACAATCTGTCAAAGATTTCTTTGTTCTTCAAGAAAGTCTCTAATTTGAATGGACTATCCTATAGATGTGTTCATAAAGCTGCAAGGTTGCTGAAATTAATCCATATCAAATTAGCATCGTTCATCAACTTCAAGAACCAGTAAGAAAAAATGATTGCAGTATTGTCAATGATTTCATTAGAAATGATATATCTGTTCTAGGCAAAGTTTTTTCACAGATTTGTTCTTCTCAGTAGCCATGTAAGCAGTCAGAATTACAGAATTTGGTCTTTGGAGAACCCACAAGAGTTCTACAAACAGCCAGTTGCATTCTCCAAAAACTAGGATGTAGTGTGCCATATCTTAGAGAATTGTTGATCCTATTTTTTCTTGGAGAAAGTGACAGCTATTGCTAACAAGAAATAATCATGCAGTTCATAGCTTTGCTACTAGCTAAATAAGATGGAACAACTGCACACCTGGAAACACAACTATGCAATTTTTGCATGATTTCTATGATAACTGGATAATTTTTCATGGTCTATGGGCTCTCTTGGTCCCCAAACATTTCTCCTGCTGATTTTTATATGTGGAGCATTTAAAAGATAATGTGTAATTTGAACAACCTTCATACACTTGATGAACTTAAAAACAACATTGAAAATTGCAGTTACACTACAAAAGTCATATCTTACATTAATACATGTATTAACCAATACACTCGATATATTCAGCACTTGTTATAAGCTTGTATGTGTATTTTCCATAATGTTATAAACAAATAAAAGATCTGATGAGTACATCTAATGACTTTTTGGATTGTCTGATTTTTCAATTGCCCTATACAATACTAGTGATATTAAAAAATAACTGTTCTTAATATGTTCATCATTATAAATACATAAGCAATTGTTTTACCAAGCAAGTTACCATCTTGGAGGATCCAGATTTAATTCAGAGTTCCATACTTCATATTTCTGGAAGGGTTGAGTTGAGCTTGGGCCCAAACCTGATTAGCATAAGTATAACCTATGTAAATCAGGGATTGCCTGTATATCATTAATTAAACAAAGGAAAATGAATAGTTTATAGAATCAACAATAGAACAATTTTCTAATTACTTTTAAATTGGGAATTTAGGTAATTGCAAATGTGGAACCTCCGACTACAAGCTTGGCTTAATTGTGGTACGTGGAATTTTTGGGTTGCTCCAACACAAATTGACTGAAGACATTTATGGTTTAACTAGTTGCTAGGAATTTTTTCTCTGGTGATTATCCATCCTTGTAGAAATAAGAGATATAAAGATTTTTTTCCACACGTTATGTATAGAAAAATAAGTTCATTTTGGTTGGAGGATAAACACCCCCCCTTTTTTTTTCCTTTCTTTCTTTTACAAGATACTCAAAAAGGATCAATAAAACCAGAATTAACTCTTATGCATTCCTTGATCCTTTTTCTTTCTATTATTAAGTTTCATACACTCCAGCTCAATACCTGTCTCCTGTTTTGATTTATTTTTACTTTTTTCTCAGATACCACTGCCAAAACTTGCTATCAAACATCAACTGCTCTCTTTGTCCTCTACCTTGTATATCAATTGAACTCCTTTCACACCATTGTACAAAATATTCCAATTTCTCTATTATTAAAAAGAGATCAGCTTCTATTGTTTAAACGTTTTCTTCTCAGGGACAAAAGTCACAATTCAATCAGCTTCAGATTGATTGCTTTTTTTGTGTAAGAATCCATCATTCAACATTAATCCAATATAAGTTTATGAACAAAGAATGAGTGGATAATAATTATTATATGTTAATACTAAGCATATTAAGTCTACCAAATCTATAGATCTGTTCAGAATTGCTGAAAAAAAATTTGTGTATAATATCATTTTAAAGAACATCTATATACAGAATCTGAACCAATCACATTTGTGATGTCTATATTCATATAGTTTTCAGAAACAAATGATTGTAAATTCATGTTTAAATATTTTATATAAAAAATTTTGAATCCCAGTCCAAATGATACTCATATATGGACAAATTAAAAAATTAAAGGAAGGGGTAAGTTTTTTTTTAAGTAATATTGTCTCTCTAGACATCATCATTCTTTGTATCCAATACTACATATTTTTTAATTGCAATCAGTTTATGAAAAAGTATTCTACACTTATTTGTATAAAAAGTCTTATTTTATATTAAAAACAATGATTTATTTTAAATTACACTTAACAAACACTGATTTTTGTTATAGAAGAATCCGCAGATATATTTTGTGTATATAATCATTAATAATTATTAATGTCATATTAGGAGAGATCAAGCATATAAAGTTATAAGTGTCTTAACCTTGCTAAAAAAACAATAATAAAATTTTTAAAATTACATAAGTTAGTTTCTATTTAATTTTATACCCTTATTAAAATGTATTAATTTCAATAAATTATATTGTATAGGTTCTGCTAATTTCTGTCTATCTTGTGGTCATGGTGGTCATATGTTACATATGATGGAATGGTTTTCAAATAGAAGTATTTGCCCTGCAGGTTGTGGCTGTAATTGTTTAGAAGAAAATGAAATATTTGGATGAAATTTTTAAGCACTCAAATGTAAAGTTATTTATTTTGTATATTGTAAATTCTTTAACTGAATTATAAAAATAAACGTTTATATATTACATATGTTTGTAATTAGTTTTAAAAAAATACTAAATTAAAAACAAGTAATATTGATGTTTTTGGTGTCAAGAAATACAAACAACAAATAAAATTCTTGGCAAAATAGATAACATTTTCAAAAATCATTTCTTAAATACAAAAATAATTATATGAAGATTTTCACTTCATCAGTTTAACATATTTAGATTAACAGATCAACGCTTATTTACACCAACTGCTTAACCCTATCTGAATCTAATAATTCCAAAAAACAGCACTACACGCAGTATAGTTACAACTTTTCCTTTATTACACTCTGCACAGTGTAATAAAGGAAAAGTTGTAACTATACTGCGTGTAGTGCTGTTTTTTGGAATTATTAGATTCAGATAGGGTTAAGCAGTTGGTGTAAATAAGCGTTGATCTGTTAATCTAAATATGTTAAACTGATGAAGTGAAAATCTTCATATAATTATTTTTGTATTTAAGAAATGATTTTTGAAAATGTTATCTATTTTGCCAAGAATTTTATTTGTTGTTTGTATTTCTTGACACCAAAAACATCAATATTACTTGTTTTTAATTTAGTATTTTTTTAAAACTAATTACAAACATATGTAATATATAAACGTTTATTTTTATAATTCAGTTAAAGAATTTACAATATACAAAATAAATAACTTTACATTTGAGTGCTTAAAAATTTCATCCAAATATTTCATTTTCTTCTAAACAATTACAGCCACAACCTGCAGGACAAATACTTCTATTTGAAAACCATTCCATCATATGTAACATATGACCACCATGACCACAAGATAGACAGAAATTAGCAGAACCTATACAATATAATTTATTGAAATTAATACATTTTAATAAGGGTGTATTTATATAAAATTAAATAGAAACTAACTTATGTAATTTTAAAAATTTTATTATTGTTTTTTTAGCAAGGTTAAGACACTTATAACTTTATATGCTTGATCTCTCCTAATATGACATTAATAATTATTAATGATTATATACACAAAATATATCTGCGGATTCTTCTATAACAAAAATCAGTGTTTGTTAAGTGTAATTTAAAATAAATCATTGTTTTTAATATAAAATAAGACTTTTTATACAAATAAGTGTAGAATACTTTTTCATAAACTGATTGCAATTAAAAAATATGTAGTATTGGATACAAAGAATGATGATGTCTAGAGAGACAATATTACTTAAAAAAAAACTTACCCCTTCCTTTAATTTTTTAATTTGTCCATATATGAGTATCATTTGGACTGGGATTCAAAATTTTTTATATAAAATATTTAAACATGAATTTACAATCATTTGTTTCTGAAAACTATATGAATATAGACATCACAAATGTGATTGGTTCAGATTCTGTATATAGATGTTCTTTAAAATGATATTATACACAAATTTTTTTTCAGCAATTCTGAACAGATCTATAGATTTGGTAGACTTAATATGCTTAGTATTAACATATAATAATTATTATCCACTCATTCTTTGTTCATAAACTTATATTGGATTAATGTTGAATGATTGATTGCTTTTTTTGTGTAAGAATCCATCTGAAGCTGATTGAATTGTGACTTTTGTCCCTGAGAAGAAAACGTTTAAACAATAGAAGGATTCTTACACAAAAAAAGCAATCAATCTGAAGCTGATTGAATTGTGACTTTTGTCCCTGAGAAGAAAACGTTTAAACAATAGAAGCTGATCTCTTTTTAATAATAGAGAAATTGGAATATTTTGTACAATGGTGTGAAAGGAGTTCAATTGATATACAAGGTAGAGGACAAAGAGAGCAGTTGATGTTTGATAGCAAGTTTTGGCAGTGGTATCTGAGAAAAAAGTAAAAATAAATCAAAACAGGAGACAGGTATTGAGCTGGAGTGTATGAAACTTAATAATAGAAAGAAAAAGGATCAAGGAATGCATAAGAGTTAATTCTGGTTTTATTGATCCTTTTTGAGTATCTTGTAAAAGAAAGAAAGGAAAAAAAAAGGGGGGGTGTTTATCCTCCAACCAAAATGAACTTATTTTTCTATACATAACGTGTGGAAAAAAATCTTTATATCTCTTATTTCTACAAGGATGGATAATCACCAGAGAAAAAATTCCTAGCAACTAGTTAAACCATAAATGTCTTCAGTCAATTTGTGTTGGAGCAACCCAAAAATTCCACGTACCACAATTAAGCCAAGCTTGTAGTCGGAGGTTCCACATTTGCAATTACCTAAATTCCCAATTTAAAAGTAATTAGAAAATTGTTCTATTGTTGATTCTATAAACTATTCATTTTCCTTTGTTTAATTAATGATATACAGGCAATCCCTGATTTACATAGGTTATACTTATGCTAATCAGGTTTGGGCCCAAGCTCAACTCAACCCTTCCAGAAATATGAAGTATGGAACTCTGAATTAAATCTGGATTCTCCAAGATGGTAACTTGCTTGGTAAAACAATTGCTTATGTATTTATAATGATGAACATATTAAGAACAGTTATTTTTTAATATCACTAGTATTGTATAGGGCAATTGAAAAATCAGACAATCCAAAAAGTCATTAGATGTACTCATCAGATCTTTTATTTGTTTATAACATTATGGAAAATACACATACAAGCTTATAACAAGTGCTGAATATATCGAGTGTATTGGTTAATACATGTATTAATGTAAGATATGACTTTTGTAGTGTAACTGCAATTTTCAATGTTGTTTTTAAGTTCATCAAGTGTATAAAGGTTGTTCAAATTACACATTATCTTTTAAATGCTCCACAAATAAAAATCAGCAGGAGAAATGTTTGGGGACCAAGAGAGCCCATAGACCATGAAAAATTATCCAGTTATCACAGAAATCATGCAAAAATTGCATAGTTGTGTTTCCAGGTGTGCAGTTGTTCCATCTTATTTAGCTAGTAGCAAAGCTATGAACTGCATGATTATTTCTTGTTAGCAATAGCTGTCACTTTCTCCAAGAAAAAATAGGATTAACAATTCTCTGATAAGATATGGCACACTACATCCTAGTTTTTGGAGAATGCAACTGGCTGTTTGTAGAACTCTTGTGGGTTCTCCAAAGACCAAATTCTGTAATTCTGACTGCTTACATGGCTACTGAGAAGAACAAATCTGTGAAAAAACTTTGCCTAGAACAGATATATCATTTCTAATGAAATCATTGACAATACTGCAATCGTTTTTTCTTACTGGTTCTTGAAGTTGATGAACGATGCTAATTTGATATGGATTAATTTCAGCAACCTTGTAGCTTTATGAACACATCTATAGGATAGTCCATTCAAATTAGAGACTTTCTTGAAGAACAAAGAAATCTTTGACAGATTGTCTAGTGCAGCGTTTCTCAAACTTTTTTCATTCACGACCCCAGGTATTAAATATGAATAAAACGATACAAATCCATAAATCATTTTTACACTTATTAAGCTGAACACAATCAGCCAACTACATTGAAAATACATATGTTGTCATACGTTAATATTGGGTGTTTTGTGAAATTACATATAAACTGAAATTCAAGTGTTTGATTTGTAACTATTGGACATTTGTGAAATTACATATAAACTGAAATTCAAGTGTTTGAATTTAATTTTTGCAAACCCCATTTTGGGCCGCGAAGCGAAATGGGTCACGACCCAAGTGAAATCCAGCATTTCGCTTCGCGACCCCAAATAGGGTCGCGACCCATAGTTTGAGTAGCATTTCGCTTTGCGACCTGGGATCACGACCCATAGTTTGAGAAGTGGGGGTCGCAACCCATAGTTTGAGAAGCACTGATTTATAGCAATTCATCACGTCCCCAAATGGGGTTGCGACCCATAGTTTGAGAAACGCTGGTCTAGTGTATCCTCAGACAAAACATTTGGATGGCCTGAGCTCTTATTTTTGGGAGGTATGAAATGTTACCAAATGATATAGTGCAGTGTTTCTCAAACTATGGGTCGCGACCCCAAATGGGGTCGCAAAAATTAAATTTCAGTTTATATGTAATTTCACAAACGTCCAATATTTAACGTTTGGACTATTTTCAGTGTAGTTGGCTGATTGTGTTCATTTTAATAAGTGTGTAAGCTGTGGTTGGTTGATTGTGTTCATCTTAACAAGTGTGTAAATGACTTATATACTTGTACGTTTTATTTCATATTTAATATATGTGTATAAATGATTTATGTATTTGTATGTTTTATTTCATATTTAATACCTGGGATCGGGAAAAATGTCATAATGAAAAATGGGGTCATGAATGAAAAAAGTTGGTGAAAAATCTCGTAATGAATAGGGTCGCGAAAAATCTCGTAATGAAAAATGGGGTCGTGAAGGAAAAAAGTTTGAATCGTGAATGAAAAAAGTTTGAGAAACGCTGATATAGTGGATTTGTTTGGTATACTGGCGTCTGGAAAAGCAGCTAAAAAATCTTCTTGACATATAGCATACAATTGCAATTTGAAGTAACTTTCAAGAATAAAGATGCATTGTTCCTGCATGAAAGGTATTGCTGCTTTGACTCAACACAATGATATCGGTCAATAGTTGGCAGAACATGTATATGATCTAGCATTATTGTCATAGACAAAAACTCTATTTAAAAAAAAAATCTTTGCAAATTTGCACAAATTAAACTGCCAGTTTTACAATCACCCTGTATAATGTATGCTCTGACATATGTTTTGGTAGAATAATCCACCTACATATGTAACTTGGAAACTATCTGTAGTTCAAGTACATACAGTACATACCGCTTAACGATGCTCTGATATAACACTGTTTTTTTTTTTGAATTACTTTGGCATGGTTTTTCAAATTATTACAAAAATTCAAAATCACAGGAATTTGTTGCATTGATAAACCTATTCCGTTTCACGGTGCATTTGATATCAGTGCAGTCTATATGAAAGTCTGCTGCTGTCAGAGTTTATATTTATGATTGGTCATCAATGTTATTTTATGGTAATAATAAAGTCCCATTTTAATTCTAACCTGAATGCTGCCCACTTTAAACTATAGTTCCTTGAAGTTAGAATGTTATTCTTTCATTGTTTATAACTTACTGCAATCTGATTACTGCTTTTTATTTTCTAATTTAAGAATTTTTTCATGAATGATTTATGAATAGAAATCAATATTAGCAATAAAAAAATATCTGTAATTAATGTAATAAAATAGTAATAATATATGCTACAAAATAAAATTTTAAAAATATGTATATATTTTTTATTCACTGTCCTATTTCACTTATCCTCATTATTTACATATTAAAATGGCCTGTTTAACGCTGTTTCCTTGGAACATATCCCCTGCGTTAAATGGGGTCAAACCGAAAAAACAGCCACAACGCATTATGGTCAGTTCCAAACAACCAGAAACCAGTGCTTAACATTACTTCAAGATGGCTATGAAGTGAAATAACCACTCCACGTTGTGGGCAACTCCGCCAAAACCAATACACATTCTGAGCATTTTGAAATGACCACAAACTGTTCTGAAACAGATCATGATGTACTGATGAATAAATGGATAAGAGTCTCTATTAATGTTTATTCATTTATATTATCTCAACCATCTGGGATTTGCAATTGATATGATGCTGTTCACTCAAGATAGAAAATAGGAAAATATTTTCTCATATTCTGTTTACTTTTATATTGAACATTATTTACAAACTCACAACCAATGACAATAGAAGGTCAGACAATTCAAAAATTCAAGTAATCACAACACAAGAACAGATAAGAAAAATTCAACATAGGAGGCAATTGATATAATGTGCATGGAGCCAATGTAGCAACTTCTTAAGGAACAATAAGATACTAATATGCCTCCAAAAAACTCTTCAATATGTACAGTCTGTGACAGAAAGGTTTTGACATCTACCGTAGGGGCTGTATTAGAGGAAGTAATTTTAAAAGAATTTTAAACATTATAGTAGTAAAATGGTTTAAAAACAAATGTGTTTAAACTATAGTATATATACTAAGATTTTGCCTCTAGAAAAATCATCACATGTTGCATCATAGCATTTAAACTAATTGCAATAAATTCAGAAATATTGCTTAGTTCTTTTTAATCAACAGTGTTTAGTAACAGTTAATAGAAAATCTGTAATCTGGCCAAAATAGGATCATTGGTGTTTAGTATATGTAGCAGTAGTTCATTTTCCTATAACTAACTGTTAATGATTTGTCAAAATGAAATTATTTCATAGAATTCAGGGTCACCTTGAAAACCATTAGAAGTAACTTTTAATTTAATCTTTAAATTGTCCAGAAATAATATAAATTTCTCTACAATTATAGAAACTAATGATTGGAATCAAAAATCCATTAAGAATCTTTTTTTAATTCTGATATCTTATACCATCTTGTGATATTTCTATGCATTTAAGCAGTCATTCTATTCTGATCAGATATTTTTCAAAAATATCGTGAGTAGGTCAAAAACAATTTTTTGAAATAAATATTTTCTGTGATTAGTATTTTCCAATTTTACATCAGGAAGTAAAGAATGAATTCAGTTTAATTTTTATTTAAATGTTTATTTCATTTAACATTAAAATGATTTATTTTTATTATATATATTGTAAATATGAATAATTTCACTTTTTGTATATGAAACAATGTGGTAACTCTTTTTTGACAAAGTTTGATAATCCTGAAAAATACTGTTATTTAAAATATAATGGTTCTGAAAAAAATTATTTTACATTAAAGAAGGGCTTTCATTATCAGTCATCATCTGATTTTCTGAAGTATAAGAATCTGATAATTGTCTTCACTGTTATTTATCATAATTTTATCAATATCATTCAGTAGTCCAGTCTATTAATATTATTCTATGATTTATTCATCTGTTTCATTGCATTTTTCCAGTTTTCAATTTTAACAAGATAAATGATTCTTTTACTAATATTTTTTATCAGTTACTTTTAAATTGCTATTAAAAATACTAATTTTATTCTTTACTTGTGCCAAGATCAATTCTCTCCAATTAAATTCATAATGACATGATGATAAGCAAACAACTATATGTCTTTTGTGCTACTAATTCATTTATTTAATAGTAAAGTTTTGAATTTTTTCATTGCTTAATTATTTCACATAATTTGCATTTACAGCATTGTCAGGAAATAAAATTCCATTTCAAATAAGCCATTGTCTGTTTCCTACTATTGCCATTTGGATCATAGTCAATTTGGAAACTATGATATGATGCATTGTTCATAAATGTATATAAATAAGGAGAAATATTTGGTAAAAACTAATGTATAAATGATTTTTTTAAATATCTCTGCATCCATCTCATTATGATAATCATCCATTATTTTCTTTTGATATAAAAAAAATTAGTATTAGGAATAAAGCCTTTCTTATTTCCTACATAAAGTATTATTAGCTGTCAATTGGCATTTTAAGGTAAATATTGCCATTCTGCCAATATTTTGATTCAATATGATTTCCTTGATCCGTGTTTTGTCCAGAAAAGATAAGAACTAGAACCATCTGTAGATTTTAAATAACTCAGGTATTTTTATCTAGCAGCAATAGCATTCTTTCTCTGCAAAATAAATTGATATTAAAAAAAAAATTGAAAGAATCAGTAAGATAATGATCTTTGTTAGAAATAAATATGGCATACTGCATAGCTGGCATGACTAAGCCAGTGAATCATGTGATTTTTTGCAAAAAAATAACCAGTTTTTGATAATCTCATATATGAGTCAACCTTTCAGTTTTTGATAATCTCATATATGAGTCAACCTTCTTTAAAATTTTTTTCAGAAAAAATTTCTCATCTTATATATGGGTATATATGGCAGTTCTTGCACTTACACTGATGATTTCAAAAATATGTTCTTTAATCTTTTTGATTGATAACAAAGATACTCCTTTAACTTTTTCAGTTTTAAAATATTGATGAATATGATAAAAATCTCTCCTCCTTAACAATGAATTGATTTATCACATCTTATACCCAAATTAGTCTTCATTGAATTAAAACACTGTGTCAAAGCAAATAAAAAATAAAACTTACTCTATTCTTTCTGTTGTTGGATGACTATTCAATAAATACTCTGTTCTTAGAGGCAAACTTTTAGTGTACATATTATACATAATTATTCAATGTGTGACTATAATATTTTAAAATATTGAAATGTTGATCTTCTACCAAATATCTTATTGTTATTATAATTGGGCATTTTTGTTTTAGAAATTTGAATATAAATCTTCTAATTAGTCTAATTAATAACATACAATATATTACACAATAAAATATATACAGTGTGTTTTGTACTCTATATTCAGCATAAAAGTAGAATTTGAATTATAAAATCTTATGAATGAATTATAATTGTAACTTGAGAAGAATCTGTAAAGCTAAATTGACTCTAATTGATACATAGTGATTTTGAAACAAATAACTTCAATATAATGATCACTATTTCTTTTAAACTTTTAAAAATAGTGTAAATGCAAACAGAAATATAGGTTCTATTTTCTTTTTAATTCAATTTAAAATTATTCATCATGCTTAAGCAAATATTAAATATTTACTGCATTTTCAGTTTTGACAATCTCTATTTTAAAATATAATTTTATAAACCTGTTTCTGATACAAAAACATATCAAAATTTTTTGTTTTATAAATGTAAAAGAATTTTTATTCTTCATTATTATTGACAGATAAGTAATAAAACCAGAGGGTGTGCTATTTGTTTCTTGGCTGTCATTTTGATTTTTCCAATTTTGTAGGAGATGATGGAATTTTTGCTATAAACTCAGTCATACCGCATTGTATAACTATATATATATATATTTTGAAATGCCTTTTTATGAATATTTAGCATTTATTTATTGCAATTAATGTTCATGTTCTCAATTTTTTATTTTTTTTTTTTATTTTTGATACTTCATAATTGAAAAAACTCATAAACCCAGAAACTCATTAAAAAATTTTAAATCAAGAACTACTTGCAGGTTTATTACCATCATTTCTATGATTTCTTATTGTTATTAATCTAATGGCATGCTGGGAATTATTTTTATAAATATTAAGAATGTGCTTCATTTTAACATTCTATATACATTTCCCAACTTTAATCAAGTTTTTATTCTTGTTGAATTTTTTGTGATTATAAATAATAATGTAAAGAAGTATTATAAATTAAATATTCACATAATATTTTTGTATAAATATGGGAATATTATCTAAAAGATTGGATATAATCATCCTGGTGGCTTCTATTTCAAATAAATATTGTATATAATGCATCTTCTAAAAAGAAAATGTGATTATTTAGCAATATTTGTTCTCTCCTATAGGACAATATAATCTTCAGACAATAAACAAAATTGATATCTCAGCCCTTAATGATGATAAAATAAAATCTTGACTAGCTTATTAGACCTTTTAAGAGAAAATTACATATGCAGACTTTTGAACTGATTGCCCCTCTTCAACTGCACAGAGAAAGTAAATGCTAACAGAAAAGGGAGTGAAACAAGTATAAATAAATATAATTTGTAATGTGAGCTCCCAAGTGAATAGGAAACTTACAGAAAGAAAAAATAAAACATGTTATATATTTGGAATAATAAAGTAATAAAATGTGCAATAAAAATAATGAAGATAATGCAGTAATAATTACTAATATTGAAGTTTGCAGAATTTTGAATAATATAAGTATATTGATTAATCAAGAATTTCCAGATATTGGGGATAGAATCCTTGTCCCTGAAATTAATCAGACTTTCATTCTGGTAGTTAAGATAAATGTTCTAAATTTCATGAAAATTGGATCACCACTTGGTAGAATATAAGTCAAGGACTCTAACTATCAAATCTTTAAAATAGGCCATTTCTGCTAAAGCAGTGTTTTCCTTATTATTTTCTAGTTATCTTCTTTATTCTACATAGTGACTTACTGCACTGGATGCTAAATTAACTAGTGGTATTTTGTATACCTCTTTGTGTTAGGCCTAGATGTCTTGTCATTGTGGATCTCTTGGAAAACTATAATATACAGGAATACCTCGATTATTGCGATTTTCGATTTATCGTGGTTTATAAGGTTTATAAAAGTATCCTTTTTAGTGTTATGAATTATTTAGTCTTTTAGTTAAACTTTAAGGCTTCCCTAGTTCAAAAGTTATTAGTGAAATATAACTTAAAACTTTATCTGCCAGGGGAAGTTTGACTTGTTCATTATTAATTACTTATATATGTAATATAATAGAAACCAACAGTTTTGGAAAGAACTAATAACTACTTTTCCAATTTCTTTCTTCTTATTTTTGAATAATTAGATTTGGAAATAAAATATATCAATAGTATTTATCATTAGTTTTTTTTATTTAATCTAATAAAAATTTATTAATAATTCAATAATTAGTAGAAAGAATCCCAAAAATTAAATGCTTATTTTAAAATGAATGAAGATGTAAGAGTAATCTTTTTTCAAAGTAAATTTTATTGACACTTGTATTGAATTTCACAAAAATCAAATTTGATGATCAAATTTTACATGGCTCGAAAATCACTTACTGCTTTAATCGGTACTTAACTAAAAGACTAAATAATTCATAGCACTAAAAAGCAGACCAGTATACACTTTGATAAAGGATATTTTAATCAGAAAAGTGCTTCAGCTTAGGTGCCATTTTCAACTCTTACAAAGATTTTTAACGTTTTGAAAACATTAAAAGTCTTTGTAAGAATTGAAAATGGCACATAAGCTGAAGCACTTCTCTGATTAAAATATCCTTTATCAAAGTGTATACTGGTCTGCTTTTTAGTGCTATGAATTATTTAGTCTTTTAGTTAAACTTTAAGGCTTCCCTAGTTCAAAAGTTATTAGGGAAACCTGTAAAGTTTGGTCATCAGTCATTTTTATAGCATTGAAGATAAAGGATTAATAAATGTATCAAAATTTTTTTGATGATCTGATCTTTCTTCTATATTCCATATAAAATCTGTTAATCAGTTTACTCAATATTAAGAGAGCAAATCAGAAGTTTAAATATCTACCATTTTAAAGATGTAATAAAATATGGAGCTCCATATGTCCCTCTTGTTTATATGAAAAATCACAAAGAAACACTTCCACTTATTAGTTAAGGTGAAATGTTCTTTAACAACTGCAAAAGACCCCAAACAGATTATAATGTATAAGATGTTTTATGATAGTGTAATTAAGAAAAGAATGATGTGATTATTTGACATTATATTAAAATTATATAAACATTATAATTTCAAAAAATGATTGATTCTTTAGTCAACAGAAAGCATTTAATTAAATCAAAATATAATTACATTCAGATAATTATTTATTATAGAATGTAAAAAATTAAATTTTATTTCATAATTTGACTCAGGAATGATCTATCATATTCAATTCATTTTATATCATTAAAAATAAATATTTTCAATGATATAAAATGAAAATATTTATTTTCAATAATATAAAACACCTACTACTAAAAATATAAAAATTAAATTCCAGATTGGGAATAATCCAGTAACTACTTGAATTTTAATATTTTCCATAATATAACCATGTGTAAAATATAATACCTTTACAACTGATAAATATTCGATAATAGCTGAACGAGCTCTGGAAGAAATAGTTCGAGCAGAATCGTCACACACCCAACAATGAACACCTCTTCTTCCAGAATATACCCATAACAAATGGTAAAATCCAAAATCTTCTTCAATTATGATGTACATAGAAAATAAAATAAAACAGTTTAATTTCTTCTATATTTCATTAAAGATTATATATAAATTAAATATGTATTTTAATATATATAAAAATTTACCATTCATTGCTCTTGTTATTATTTTCATTGCTACAGTAATAAATGGCCAACATTTTTCACATATATCAGCACCACTGCAACATGTCCGAACATCATCGTAATCAGTCATATCGATATCAAAAACTAATTCTTTTTCCACTGGCAAAAAATTGCTTGATGTACGATAATTTTTTGGCTGTAAAAATTAAAATTTATTAAAATATTACATTTTGAATTTTTATTGAAAAGTAAACATTGAATTTTAACAATATTTTCATAAATTATTCAAATTTCTGATCACTGGGCATATATCATTTAACACAAAATAATGCTGATATATATTTTCTAGATTATTTGGCTAAATTTAAATATTTTATTATCACAAGCATTCTTTATTCTATATACCAGTATGTGTATATTATTAACTAGACAAAAAGGAACAGATCTGGAACAGAAATTTACCTAAAATTCTATATATTTAAACTTTTAAAATGCACCAACAATTTTTATTATTTATGTTAACTTTCAATTAAAATTATTTCTTAGTTTCAAATATCTTATACTGATTTGTAAATAATAAAATACAATAGTGCTGAAAAAAATTGCATCACTTGTCTTTTTTAGTTGTATTATTCTAATACAATTAATACCGTCCTGTTTCAACAAGTTCTTTTGAATATGTAATATGCTGTTGGTGATTTCATCATCCAATAGATAATTATAAATTGAACAAACATATGATGTATGTAATTCTATCATTTTAGACTGATGATGCAATGAATTATAATCAATATTGCAATAATTTGTTGTGAAATTAGTCAGTAAACAAAAACATGACAATTTGTCTTAGATCTTTAGAGATAGTTCCCAAAAAAGATTATTTCATGGATTAAATTTGTTCTGGATTTTGTCCCTAATTTTTAGTTATTTTATCTTATACACCTCTGGTGTTTAGTTACACCTCTTACATCAAGACTATCATATATATGAAAGTATGATGAAAAAGATATTCATTTGGTAAAAAACAGAGGAATGATGATAGTGAATGAAATTTGAGTGGTCAGGAAAGTGAAGAGGAAGGATTTTTCACTCTCCTCTCGAAAATTGTTAAGAAAAGGATGGTGAGCTGAATAAACCCATTACCTTGATTATTATTGCTAGTATGCAAATATTATAATCGTATCAAAAATGAAACATTGTGATAAAATAAATTGTGTTTGATATATATGTGTTTTATTTCCTTTTAAGCCCCTTACTCACTTCTTACTCTATAGAATGATAAATAGCAGCAGCTGAAAGTAGTAAGAAAAATTATGTGATGCAATTATTTTGAACACTTCTGTAAATTCATTTGGTTAGTTAATTCAATTAAGTTGCCAAATCTCACAAAGGATATACAGTGGTACCTTGGTTAACGACGAGTTTTTGAAAGGAAAAAATGTCTTGGTTAACGATAGTAATGACATGTGGCTGTGAAACATAGGCTCTTAGAAAGAAAATGGAACAGAAATTAGCACAGCCCAAAGAAGCATGGAAAGATACATATTAGGGACTGCAAGACCAATACCTGGATAAGAAGACATACTGGTAGCAGTTAGAAACAGTAAGTGGCATTGAGCAAGATACAATGATAACTAAGAGACAAAGAAAATTACAGTATGGCAACTAAAATAAAGAAAAATGGCATACTGATAGGCAATAAGAATGATGGAGAGATGATATAAGAAAAATAACTGTTTCCCAGTGGATGCAGATTGCACAAGAAAGGTACATATTCTACAGTGGATGAAATATAAATAAATACTGATGATGATTCCCAAATAAAAATATATATTATGCATGCTATTTATTCAATATAATAATAATTCTTCATTCATATAAACAGAGATGTTGGTTTCCTGTTGTTTATGTTTAAATATGACATTTTATGTTCTCCTTTTCAAATTAAAAAAATAAAATTTTCCAAATTTATTTGTAAAAATTTATGGTATAATTTAACAACAAAACACTTATTTAAAAATAAATTTATAATTATAAATTAATTTTTAAAATATGGTACATTGAGGATAAAATTAAAAAATCTGACCTTTAACAGCTAAATGGCAAATTGCACAATGGAGACTATAATTCTTGCATTGTAAGCATTGTACTCCTCTAACATCTTTTTTACAATCTTGACATTCTGTCAAAAATTCTATAACAAAAATCGGCATGAATAATTTTCAGAAATAAAATAGCATATAAAACAAAAAAAGAAGTCGAACCTATGCCTTTATGTTTCTCGGGTGCCACTGACACATATTTCAAAACTTGGGCACGCTGTTGTAATAAGTTCCATCGATAGAGTATCTCAGCATAAACATTTTTATATTCATCATACTTTGCAAACATTTTAGGATCTAGTAATCTGAAAATTAATATATATATATATGATCATATTTTACTAAATTCATTGAATATATATATATACAGTATGTAACATACTGAATGTTTGCTTCATGATTTTCTCGTTCCATTTCTTTTGGATCAGGAACAGAATCCATATAACGATATTCTTCTAGTGAATCTGACCAACTGTTCGATCTATTTCTCTTTAATGCACTCACTAAAAAATTTAATATAATCTTCAGATTTTAAATTTATCTATGGTTTTTTATTGTGGATTTTAAAGAGACCTGATTTGTTGGTGTGTAAAATCTATTTATATTAATAATATATTACCTAAATTCCAACCATCCCATTGAGTATCTGCAGGGACAACTGTATGATAAGGTGATCCACCAGGCTGAATAAAAGACATGATTTTTAAATGATAAAGAAAAAATTTTAAATTTAGTTAAATTTGGAAACAAGGATAAAATTTCAGTGTGATGTGAGTAGCAAGCACAGAAAGTTATTAATGTCAAAACATAACAGGATTCTGGGAAATGGGGATGAGGGATTCCATCAAATGTATTCTCAAACAAAATGTGTTAGATTGAAAACATTTTTCAAAGCATTCATTATTAAACAAAACTTTGCCATTCTCTTTAAATTAATGTACTATCTAAATATATTAAAGCATTTAAAGGAATTTTTAATAGTATCAATGTGGCAATACACTCCATAACTAAAACAGAGGAAAATTTATCATGCAATTTTTATTCAATCACATGCTTAAAACTTAAAAAAAGAAATCTAGCTGTCATTGTTAAAAAAAAGTACATAAGTGCTTATATACTGTATTTCAATATAAAATATTAAATTACAAAACATACATTCAGTAATTTAGATGCAAATAATTCATTTTTCAATTTATTACATTTTATGCCTTATTAGAAAAGATTAATAATGTTCAAAGATTTTTAAATGTAAAAATAAGTTTATCACAGTGATGTTTAAAATATCAGAGTGATAATTTAAAAAGCTAATTTATTTTGAACATTTTAATATATTGACAAGTTTTTTATACATTGTAAATATAATTTTAAGAATTTAAAATGCAAAATATTATAACTTTAGAAACATAAACAGAAAATTAGGCAGATGCTATAGTTTCAATGAATAATGTTCCACACTACCATCTCTTAGTGCTCTATGAATGGAAATAAGTTTAACACAAAAGTTCAAGCTATGCAAAATTAACATATAAAATAAAAAAATGTTCTTAAAATGGCATACAGAGAAATAAGATTAAATATAGACTACATATTTGAATTAAATGCATAAGCAAAGAAAGCTTCAAGTTGATTTAACAATTGATATAAAAAATTAAGCATAAAAGTTATGTGCATCTTTAATTTTATTATTTTAATATCAAGATATCAAAATTCAGGAAATGATAATTTTTTCAATATATATTTTCTTATTGAAATGTATGTAAAACATTTAGTATGCAGAAAACAAATGATAATACAAGTCAGATACATTTATAACTTTTATCAAAAACTATAGATGATTATAAATAAATCTGTACTGTATTTGCATAATTTTTTTAATATTTCATTTATGTTTATTTCACTGTAAGTAAAAAATATAAATCTATAAATTATTTTTTATAAATGATTAAAAATAACCTTCCCTTTTCTTCATTAGAGTGAAATATTAAAAATTATTTCAAATATTTATATTTCCTTTAAGGGTTGAATGATAGCAGTAATGCCAATATTGTATTACTTGTTACAAGCTAAATCAAGTTGGTCGAAATCAGTTAATGCATACATAATATAATAAATCAGACATCTCTAAAAGCATTTTTACAGAAGAAATATAATAAAGTTACTTCTAAAAGTGTTGTATAATTTCATCCCACTTCTTCTTATGAGTAAATAAATTCAGCACAATTTTAAAAGTGGAAAAACAGTATATTTTACTAAACTTGTAGATCTTTCAGCTTTATTAAGCCATCTTCAGCAAACCATACATAACGTATAAGAATTCGAA